>JAODAL010013026.1:0-92916 GCA_025379985.1 Phyllomedusa bahiana
GAGGAAAGAACCATGCCCCACCCATGGGGGGTTTTTAAAAGAGCGGGCGCCGAGCCTGAGACCCACCTTCCCCCCCGAGACATCCACCCAGCTCACCCATGAGCTGTCACAAGAGTTTATAAGGGCCCTTTGGGGCCCGTGTTTTACTGGGCCCCAATTTTTTCGGTGGTCAGAGGGGACTTTTCCCCCCCAAAGATGCAGACAACGCGCTTGAAATTTTAGATAAACACGTGGCGGGCCCAAAGGGCAGGGGACAGTTTTTTCTGGCAAAAAAAATGCCTGCCCCGGAATCTTATTGGGGCAAAAGGGTCATGGCCCGGGGGAAACCCATCTGGTCCACCAGAGGGGGAAAGGCAACTTTTTCCAAGGCCAAAAGCCTGAAATGGGACTTTTAAGGTTTTCCCCCCCCTGCCCCAAAAATTTGGAAAAAAAACACTATTTTGAAAGGGAATACGTTTAATAAAAGGTATTTTTTGGAACAAAAAAACCCTGGGGATGACTACAAAGTTGGGATTAAATTTTAAAAACGGGCAAAGTAATCATCAAAAAAACTTGACTAAAAAAAAAAGTAAAAAAAAACACCTGTCGGGAAATGAAATATGGATTTTAAAAGGGTTTTTTTTTGGCACCTATCATTACACCTGTGGTGACAAACAAATTTCCCTGGATTAAAATTTTAAAACCTGCAAGGGGGTTTTCTATAAAACACATCCCTTTTGCCCCAAAATTAAAAAAAAAAACACTTTACCCTAAAGGGTATATTTGATAAAAAAAGGGTTTTTTTTTGGCACCTTTCAATTTTAAGGTGATACAAAGTTGCTGGATTAAAATTAAAACTCCCAAAGTAATCTATCAAAAAAAGGGTGTGAAGGCCCAAAAAGTAAAAAAAAAACACATGTCTAAAATGTAAAAACGGATTTTAAAAAGGTATTTTTGGCACCTATCATTTCCCCTGGGGTAAATAAAAAAAATTGCTGGTTTAAAAATTTCCCCTGAAAATTAGATCTATCAACAAAGCTTGCCCGGGGCCCAAAAAAGTGAAAAAAAAAACCTGTTAAATGTATAGGGATAAAAAAAGGTTTTTTTTTTGGCCCCTTAAATTTAAAACCTGGGGGGTAAATACAAAATTTGGCTGTTTTAAAAATTTAAACTGCAATGTAGATCTATAAAACAAAGCTTGCCCTGCCCAAAAAAGTAAAAAAAAAACACCTGTCTAAAAATTGTATACTGATATTAAATGGTTTTTTTTTTTGCACCTATAAAGGTTACCCCTGGGGGGGACTACAAAGTTGCTGGATTAAAAATTAATGCAAGGTGGCTTTTATAAACACAGCTCCCTGCGCCAAAAGTAAAAAAAAACCGATTTTGAAATGAAATACTGATAAAAAAAAGGTTTTTTTTTGGCACCTATAAACCCTGGGGGGGATTTAAAAAATTTTGCTGGTTTTTCAAATTTAACTGCAAAGTAGACTATCAACAAAGCTTACTAAACCAAAAGTGAAAAAAAACCCCTTTGTCTGAAATGTAAAACGGTTTATTAAACGGTTTTTTTGGGCACCTATCAGTACCCCCCTGTGGTGATTACAAATTTGCTGGATTAAAATTTAACTGCAAAGTAGATTATCAAACGCTGACTGACCAAAAGTGAAAAAAACACGTATCTGAAATGAAACCCAAAAATAAAAGGTATTTTTTGGCACCTATCAACCTGTGGTAAATACAAAGTTGTGGTTTTTAAAATTTTAAAAACTCCCAAAGTAGATCTTCACCAATGTTGCCCGGGCCCAAAATGAAAAAAAAAAACCTGTCTGAAATGTAACGGAAATTTAAAAGGTATTTTTGGCACCTATCAAAACACCTGTGGTGAGAAAACAAAGTTGCGGGTTTTCAAATTTAACTGCAAGGGGGCTCAAATCAACACAGCTGGCGTGCGCCAAAGTAAAAAAAAAAACCGTATCTGAAATTTTTAAATTATGATAATAAAAGGTTTTTTTTTGGCACCTATAAACCCTGTGGTGACTACAAATTGCTGGATTCAAATTTAAGCAAAGTAGATCTTCAACAAAGTTGATGATAAAAAGTAAAAAAAAAAAAAACCTTCTGAAATGTATACTGATAAAAAAAGGAAATTTTTTGGGGCCCCTATAAACCCTGTGGTGACTAAAAAAGTTCCCTGGATTAAAAATTTAAACCTGCAAAGTAGTCTTTCAACAAAGCTTGACTGACCAAAAGTGAAAAAAAAAACCTGCTAAAATTGTAAACGGATATTTAAAAGGTATTTTGGGCACCTTTTCAGTACACCTGGGGTGAGTACAAATTTTGCTGGATTCAAATTTACTGAAGGGGGCTCTATCAACACAGCTGGCGTGCCCAAAAGTGAAAAAAAACGAACCCTGAAATGTATACGGGAAAAATAAAAGGTTTTTTGGGGCACCTATAAACCTGGGGGTTTGACTACAAAGTTGTGGATTAAAATTTTAACTCAAAGTAAAATCATCAAAAAAAGGTTTGACTGAATCAAAAGTAAAAAAAAAAAAACCTGCCCTTGAAATGTATAGGGGATAAAAAAAAGGTTTTTTTGGCCCCTATCAAATTCCCCTGTGGTAAACAAATAAAGGGGCTGTTTTTAAAATTTTTAACTGAAAAGAAGATCTTTTAAAAAGCTTGACTGCCCAAAAATGAAAAAAAAAACCTGTCTGAAATGTATACAGAATTAAAAGGGTATTTTTGGCACCATTGGGTACAAACTGTGGGGGATTTAAAAATTTTGCTGGATTAAAATTTTAACTCCCAAGGGTGGCTATATAAACACAGTTTGGCCTCCCCAAAAAGTAAAAAAAAAACCCCTTACAAAAATTGTAAAACTGAAAAATAAAAGGTTTTTTTTGGCACCTATAAACCCTTTGTGGTGACTACAAAATTGCTGATTAAAATTTTTAAACGCAAGGTGGCTATATAACAAAGCGGATTGGGCAAAATTAAAAAAAGAACCCTATCAAAAATTTTTTTAACGAGAAAAAAAGTGGATTTTTGCACCTAAGAAATGGGACCTGCATTTAAACTAGAAAGATCTGTACCAAATTTAAAGGGAAATTTCCCCAATGGCTCCCCCAAAGTTTTGGCTGACAATACCCAGAAACCCCTTTATAAAAGGTTTGCCCTGGGGTTCGCCCGCGGGCCCCCACCCCCCCCACCCCCACCCCCCCCACCCCGCTCCCCCCTTGTGACTTTAAAACGGTAGATGCTCCTTTAAAATTCCTGCCAAAAACTCCCAAAAAATCTGCAAATCTCTGATCTAACAAACTTTAAGGGAAACACAGCTAAAATAGAGCGTTTTCTTGGGGAAAAAATAAAATAATTTCGCTGAGCTGTTTGCTGAGCTGTTGGACACAGGCAAAGCAACGCCCCTACTGCTATGAGACGCTGACACACACTGATCATGAACAGGAAGGCTGTTCTATGTAAAGGGAAGGGTCATGTGATTTTTCCAGCTAATCGCAACCATACACATCCCAGTCATGACGTCTCACACACATCTCACCCTGCTCTATTCTGTAAGCTGTATGGCGCAATATTAATAGATTATGCACAGATTTTAACCTAAATTATCGTGTGATCTAAAAAATCCGATCAACGTAAATACCGTGCTGATTTCAACTTTGTCGATAATAATCGCTGAACACTACAGTTCAGGACTAGCAACTTCATCAGTGAGACATGGAAGGAGTTTGGAATGTGCATCATAGGAGGAAGCCAGTGCTTATAGGCCACCGGGATGGTGAGTTTCAATAACTCGAATGGCCCTAGGAAGCGAAGACCCAGTTTGTAACTGGGGATCTTGAGTCAGATGTATTTGGCCGACAGCCACACCTTGTCTCCAGGAGCAAAGATAGGCGGGAGGTCTCTCTCTTTTCATCTGCTTGGGCCTTCATACAAACAGACACACGTTGCAGAGACTGACATGTCTGATCCCAGATGGCCATTAGTTCCCGAACCAGATCCTCCATGGCAGGAACCTCAGAAGACGCAGACAGAGGGAGTGGTTGGCGGGGATGCTGTACATAGGCAATATAAAAGAAAGAGGTGCCTTCAGCCTCTGAATCCAGAGTTGTATGAAAACTCTGCCCAGGGTAACAAGCTGGCCCAGTCGTCTTGATGCGCCAAAATGATGTGGCGCAAGTAGTTGCCCAGGACCTGATTGACTCTCTCTACTTGCCCAATCATCTACGGATGGTAGGCCGAGGAAAAGTCCAACTTCAACTGTACCTGGGAGCATAGGGCACATCAGAACCTCAAGGTGAATTAGAACCCCCCGGTCTGAGACAATATGCCGAGGAAGTCCATGCAGACGGACGATGTGATGGAAGAAGAGGCTGACAAGGCATGGAACAGAGGGCAGGCCTGGCAGAGGAACAAAGTGTGACATTTTTTAAAACCAGTCAGTGACTTTCCAAACAACGGGATTAACAGAGGAGGGAGAAAGATCAGTGACGAAGTCAATAGCCACATAAGTCCATGGGCTGTTGGGGAACGGTAGAGGCTGTAGCAGACCTGCGAGGTGCGAGGGGACTTGTTACAGGCACAAGTGGTACAAGATTCAACAAATTCTCGAACATCCTTAACAAGATAAGGCCACCAATAAAAACGAGATATTAGAAAAAAATTTTGCACCCCAGGATGTCGATAACTCGAGAGCAATGTCCCCATATTAGTATCTTCTTTCTTCGAGCGGTGCACATGTATGTCTTGCCCGGAGGGACACATCAGAGGTCTACAGGAGCAGCAGAGATCAGGCATTCAGGGGAAATGATGCGTCAAGGAGCTTCTTCCCCTATCATGTCAGACGCTCAGAAAAGGGTATCTGCCTTGACATTCTTCTCCGCAGGGTGAAAATGAATTAGGAAATTGAACTGGGAAAAGAGGGACCATCAGTCTTGGCGCGGAATTAGGCCATGTTCACACGGCTTATTTGGACATGGTTTTGGACGAGGGTTTTCGGAGCGTTTCCGCTCCCAAAACCTCGCCTCTTCAGAAAAGGTTTTAGAGGCATTTCTCTGCGAGGTTTTCGACGAGGTTTTCACCCATACAAATTAATAGCCAGGACAAAAACTGCACCCAAAACCACGACGAAAACGTGCTTAAAACACGCTTCAAGAATTGACATGACACTTCTTTTTCAGTGCTTCCAAAGAAGCGTGTAAAAACCTTGTCGTGTGTGAACTACACCGAGGTTTTACATAGGAATCGATAAATGAACTGGGGGCGTTTTAGAAGCGTTTTGGATGAGATTGTGGGTGAGGAAAAGCTCAGAAAACCTCATCCAAAACCTTGTCCAAATAAGCTGTGTGAACAAGCCCTTAGACGTTGGGCTGTCTGAAGGTACAGGAGGTTTTTGTGGTTGGTGTAGATATTGACCGGGTGACGAACCCCATCCATGAGATAGCGCCATTCTTCCAAGGCCAGCTTGATGGCCAGTAATTTCCAATCCCCGATGGTGTAATTCTTCTCTGAGGAGGTCTTAGAAAAGAACCCACATGTGAGGGTCTTGCCTTTGGGACCTTGTTGTGTAAGGATCACCCTGGCCCCCACTGAAGAGGCATCAGCTTAAATAAAAAATTCATCACGAATATTTTATCTTATTCATATTCACTTACCTAAATCACTCTAATTTAAATATCATCATTATTCATATAATTTTAATATAAAATTATCTATCTCCAAATTTCTTACTACCATCTTATCCACCCCACCCCCCATAAAACATTATTCCACAAACAATTCTCATACCTCCATATATCACATACATATACCCTTCTATTATATTCTATTCACTCTTTCTCATACCTCTCCTTCTCTTCCAACCTACTTTAAAACCTCTTTCCCATTTTCATCAATATTTCAATATTACCTTATAATCCCATCAATATTTTTTCTATTTATCTTCTTATCACATATCTATTACAATATTACAAGATACCTTTTGTGTTCATAGAGAGAAACAATTCTTCATACTCAATCAAAATAGATGTGTGTACTCCACGCTCTTATCTTTCCTGTGATCTTCATGATGTATATCTCTATGTAGATATACACTCACTCACACGCAATGTACTCATTCATAAATCCATCTTCTGTCATCTTCACAATATTGTGTTGTATGTCTCTGTGTCTCTATCGCACACTCATTGATACCCGCCACCACTTCTTCAACAATCTCCCACTATATCGCATAGATTCAAACCCACTCACTCATCCCATCTTTCTTATGTGTGAGTGTGTTGCTGCAGATTCGGTGTGTAGCTGTGTGTGTTCCTAATAACTAAATAAAATAAAAACGCCTCCTTTTATCTTTCCGCGTGTGTGTGAGGATCTGGCGCGAGCGCCTCGCGCACTCCGACACGGACCGTTTTGGCCATCCCCCCTCCCCCCAGGGCGGCCTTGCCCCCTCGCCGGGGCTCAGCGATGCCCCCGACTGCGGAACGTGGAACGGACCTGTGCACAACCGTAACTAGCTACCCCTGTGTGGACTCAATCTTTTGTTGGGAAGAGGTGCGGTCTCTCATGAGAGAGAGAGGAGGTCACGATTCAGGATGTTGCATTCTGGCTCCCAGGACTCTCTCGGGGCCGAAGCCTTCCAATATACGAGGAGAAAGCGCTTTTCCCTTGACGTCTTATCTCCAAGTTGTCCTTTACCTCAAAGATGTCGCGGACTTGGCTTGGGGAAAAGGAGTTACATTCTGAGAGAGAAATGGTTTCAGGACCAGCGGCATAAGGGAGGGAGACATGGAAATGCGTCTTTGGATCCGGAGAGATGGGAGGCAGGGAGAGATGGTACGTCACCGGGGTTCCAAAATGCCGAAGAACCTTGAAGCGTCCGAGAGCGTGGGCCCAATTTAGACTAGGAACCATTCAGGAGCACGTACCTCGGGAGAGCCAAACTTTGGTCCCTGAGGAGGAATGTGGGGCTGGTTTTCTCCTATTATCAGCCTGAGTTTACTTAAGGGCAGAGGCCGAAGTTGGGAACAGTCGAGTCTAATGCCAGATGGACTTGATATCCCCGAACTTGGTCGTTGACAGGGGCACATCGAATTAGTGGGCAGGGGAAGGGGGGGGGTGCGGATGGCGGCTAGACTAAAAGATTGGAGAGACGCCCGCTGCCTCCGAGACGACGATTGTTGTACGAGAATTCGACCAGGGGGAGCAGTGCCAGTTGTCACTGACGTCCAGATACAAAGTGCCGTACGGTATTCCACAGAATCGGTTCACCCGTCACCTTGCCATTGGATTGAGGGTGATATGCTGACGAATAGTCCAGCTTGACTTGCAGACGGGAGCATAGTGCACGCCAAAAATCGGGAAAACGAATTGGACACGCGGTCGGAGAAATGTGTGAAGAGTAACACCATGTAGTCGGAAAAATGTCGGAAGAAAATGATTGGCTTATTGTGTGCAGGACGGAAGGCCAGGGAGAGGTACGAAGTGGGACATCTTCCAGAACGGTCGTAACCACCCAGATGACCGATTGTCCCTGAGGAGGCCGGAAGATCAGTGATGAAATCCATGGCTATGTGTGTCCAGGGATGATCTTCAGGCCACGGGCAGCGGGTGCAGGAGACATGCAGGCCTGTGTCGAGGTACCTTGTTCGAGAACATGTGTACAGGCGAGCGTGAAAGTCCTTTACATCCTGTGCAGGGTCGGCCACCAGTAGTGCCGTGAGATCAAAGCTAGGACTTCTGTGCTCCGGAATGACCAGCAAGAGAGAGCTAAGGCCCATTCAACACTTCTTCCTGAGTGGAGGCGGCACGAAGGCTTGCCAGTAGTGAGTTTTGAGATCTGCGGGGAGCCACGTGAAAACCAACCGTTCGGGAGAATTGATGTGTTGTGACAGGGTTCTTACCGGCCACGTCCGAGGACGGGTGAGGGCGTCAGCCTTGTCTTTTTTAGCAGCGGCAGGTCGGAAATGTATTGCGAAAGTCAGAAAGCGTGAGAAAAAAGAGAGACCTCTCGGGCTTGGCGAGTAATCAAGCGCTGGGCTGTTGAAGATACAGTAATTCTTATGGTCCGTAAAATGTCGATAGGACTGGCGTGCCCCTCCTGCAGTTGTTGCCATCCTCCAGGGACTAACTTGATGGCAAGAAGTTCACGGTCCCCAATGGCATGTTCGCTCCGCCGGGGGGGGGCGAAAACGGTATTGAGAAGAACCTCACATGTGAGATATTTGTTCCCTAGGGGACCTTTCTGTGGGAGGACGCCTTGCCCCCACAGAAGAAGCCTCCAACTCTCCAAGGAAAACGGATTCTCGGATCAGACGGACCAAATCAGGTGCAGTGGGAAGGCAGTTTCAGACCAACAACGCCTTCTCAGCCTCAGGAGACCAGATATCGGGTTCGCGTTCTTCTAGTGAGAGGGCCACGATAGGAGACCAAACGTGGGAGAAGTGGGGAATAAATTGGCGGTAATAATTCGCAGAAGCCCGGAAGCTGGATGGCCGAAGACCGACAGGGACGAGGCCCATTTCAGTACCGCAGAGAGTTTAGCTGGGTCATCTTCAGGCCCTTGGCTGAGACGTTATACCCGAGGAAGGGTAGGCTGGACTGATGGAAAGAACATTTCCCCAGTATTTGCCATAAGTCGATTGCTGCGCGACATGCAGAACATGGCGCACTGGGTTGGTGGTCTGATGATCGGGGAGAAAATTTAGGATGTCATCCAAGTAACTTAAACACAGGTGTACAGGAGATCCGGAAGATTTGTTAACAAATCTTGAAAACTCTGCATGGAGCGTTGCAGAGCCAAAGGGCATTACGAGATATTCAAATGTCATCTGGGTATTAAACGCCGGTCTTCCACTAGTCCCCCTCCGATTTGATGAGGTTGTAGGCACTCGCAGATCCAACTTTGTTAAACACTTTAGCCCCCTTGGGCGGTCGAAAGATCTGCGATCAGCGGCGAGAGGGTAGCGGTTTTTTTCAGTGTTTTATTGAGTCCCCGGTAGTTATACACGGACGGAGGGAAAACCATCCTTCTTCTGGACGAATAAAAATCCCGGCTCCGGCTGGGGAGGAGGACTTTCGGAGAAAACCATTTCTGCAATGTTTCCTGAATGTAGGCCGACTTGGCTGAGTCTCGGTACGAAAGGGGTAGACCCCTTCCGGGGGGACTGGTTCCTGGGAAGAGGTCAATGGGCAGTGTAAGGCCATGGGGTGCTGCGTATCGGCTCCTTCTCGGAAGTAGACATCCCAAAGTCCTGGTACTCAGCGGTTAGACTGGAAGAAGCTCGGCAAGGGTGCGGAGAGGAAGTGGTAGGAACGGGCGTGGTACCTCCAAGCTAGGTTCTGGGCATACTGGTTCCCCAAACGCAGGACCTCAACTGTCTTCCAATCCAGCGTAGGGGCTGCGTTGCAGCCACGGGGAAGCACCTAGAGGTTCGCCGAGGAAGCACGGGACAGGACGTGGTACCTGATCTTCTCTTTATTTTAGAGCCCCCACGGAGAGTCACTGGCCCGGTTTTATATGGATGGGATCAGTTGAGGAAGCTCACCCACTAACCGAGGGAATCAGCAAGGTTTTTCAGGCGGACTAAGGCACGCGTTTCCGTGATACCAAAGAGGCATGGATAAAGTTAGTCCCGGCAGGGCCCGAGTTCCAGGAAGGCAGAACTGGGAACGAAGAACTAGAGTCTGTCTTAACCTCCAATTGGCATCATCAAACGTGGAGCGGATAGAGAAACTGCCTCACTTAGAGCCGCACACTCTTCCCGGCACCTTGGTGTAGAGCATTTCCGGACGCTGAGGATGAAGCAGCCTCTCTTTTGGCGAAGCTCCTCCTGGCTTTCAGTGAACTGATAGCGATGCGAGTGGCAAGGAGGATTTATGGTTCAGGGAGGACGGGAGGTCTCTTGCTGTCAAGCGTCTTGTTTACCCTGCTGGACTGCCCTTTTTGAAGGTGGGGCAGAGGTGTGGCATCGTTCACGCAAGCTCCGAAGCCAGGATACGAATTTGATACAGCTTAGTCACCACAGAAGACTCACCTGACGAAGTCCCAAGAGGGCGGACTCTCAAGCAGATTGGGAAGATATCGCGCCGGGCTCCTCAAAAACGGTGCGGAATTCCTGGAGGAAGATCTGTAGGCCCGCAGTCACAGGGTCATTCCTGTCCCAGAGGGGGTTGCCCAAGCAGGGCTTCCGGACTAGGTCACCACGAGGCCACTTTAGACCTCTCCGAGGGAAACGGTCCGCATCAGTCCACTTGCATAGAGCACTGCGTAATGGAAACCCGGCAGGAGCTTGGATCACGGCAAACGATGGGAGGTAAGAGGGTGCCGAAGCTTGGGTCCCAGGTGGCCAAAGGAACTGCAGATGTAGATGGAGGCCACAGACGAGTGCGGATGGGGCTGCGGGGATGCTCGGAGCTGAAGCATCAGGGCAGAGAGCTGGCCAAACTGCTGTCCTTGTTGAGCGATTTGATGCGTTTGCTGTGAAACAACCGTCGTAAAATCCGTGAAGCTTGGCAGATGAAACTTGGCGGGATCCATGGCAGGATCTTACTGTATCGATTGGTAAGTGATCCGTGGGATACCACTCGACAGGAGATGATAGCTAAAGCCACGGCCAGGGAACGTGAATTAAGTTGCCCCCGGTTTTTACTGAGCCCGCCGCAAAGCGGGATGGACTTGCTGCGGCTTGAGGCTCCAGGTCGTCCCCCCTGACGTGGGACTTGCACTGCGGGCGGCTGCGAGGTGCAGCGAGGTACAAAATAGTATTCCCAGAATGTAGCGGTGGGCAGGCAGTATGGTCAGGGCAGGCGGCATGGTTCGTGGTCGTGGACAGGTCGATATCATGGGCAGGCGGCAGAGGTTCGGAGTTCGAGAAACGTAAGGCAAGGTCTGGTACAGGCAAGGCAAATGAATATCATGGAACGTTTTACAAGGCCGGGGACAACAATGATCCAGGGCGGAAGTGACGGGGGACCAAAACTTAAATTAAAGACAGGCCGGCAATTAGCCAATTACGGCGCACTGTCCCTTTAAATATACATGAAGGGCGGCGCGCTAGGGGGCGCGCATGCGCATTCCGGCCAGCAGGGGAACGCGGACAAGATCGGGAGCGCGGTCAGGTGAGGAGACGGGACGGATGCAGCCTCGGACGGCAGTGGGACCACGCGGCGGCTCCCGTCCCCGACGGGGAGACCTGCCGCGGGGACAAGGGTGCGACCGCGGTCCGTGACCGGAGGGCGCAAACCCGTTACAGTTGGACTGTAAACAGGGGCTGTGATAAATATGGCGGAGACTGTTTTGTTTCATGTTCCTGATATTTTCGTTTGTTTTGCGTGCAAAATAAACACCCTACTGTTTTTGCATTGAAAAACCCGTTTGTGCCTACCATTTGTGAGCTAATCTCCCACAATAGTTAAAAATATTTTGGAGTTAGTTTTAGGGTTTTTTAAAACCGGCTTTTTTTGGGGTGCTTTTTCCACGGTTTTTGCACGATGCATTTAATACGCGGGGAAATGTCCCCCATTAAAACAGTAATCCATGTTTCTGAGAGGGGGGGAAATAAGTGAATGTATTTACTTGTGGGGTACGTGCCCGAGTAATGAGTCTATGGGGCCACGGGGTGCCCTTTTTCCCCCGTGACTTGGGAGTACGCCCCCCCCCCTTAGCGCGAGTCCCGAAAAAAATTTTCATCGTGAAACATACCCCTTCTCTCTTTGGCAATTGCCTTTTGTCTCCAGTTTGTGTCTTTATCATTATTTTACATTTTTATTTTTTCTCAACTTTTTAGGCCTCTTCATGGGGTTTCTTTTTTTATTTATGAACTTACATTCTTTTCCACATTGGGTTTTTCCTTTTTTTAATCATTTTAAAATTTCCCAAAAAGGAATTACCTTCATGTGGGCGATTTAAAATTTTTTTAAAAAACCCCCTTTATTACGTTTTTTATTTTTAAATACCTTGTCCCAGTCAATGTGGTTTAGGGCCTCTAAGCAGATTAAAATGAAATTCCTGAAATTTAGTGTTTTTGTGGCTCCTTGACAAAAGACTACTGAAGGATAAATGAAAATTTATTATATTATGGTCACTATTTCCTAGGTGCCCCCAACCTGAACCTTTGTTACTCTGTCAGGTTTAGTCAATATTAAGTCTAGAAGGGCCTTTTCTCTAGTTGACACCTGCACCAGTTTTGAAAGGTAATTATCTTTAGCTATCGACAAAAACCTGTTTCCTTTACGAGAGCTACAGGTTTCAGTTTCCCAATTTATGTCTAGGTAGTTAAAGTTGCCGATAATAACAGCCTCATTATGATTAGCTGCCTCATCTATTTGTTTGAGGAGTATATCTCCCATGGGTTCTGCTATATTTGGGGGCCTGCAGCAGACCCCAAGTAGAATTTTATTATTGTTATTATCCCCATGTATATCTACCCATTATGACTCCAAATGCTCATTCCCTGGATCTACATCTTCCCACAGAATTGGCTTCAGACAGGATTTTACATAGAGACATACACCTCCGCCTTTCTAGTTTTTCGATATCTCCTAAACAAACTGTAACCTTTTAAGGTGAACGCCTGGTCGTAGTTCTTGTCCAGCCATGTCCAGCCATGTTTCAGTTATCCCCACTATGTCATATTCTTCTACAGCAATAAGTAATTCTGATTCATGCATCTTGTTGATCAGGTCGAGACCACCGGGAATATCTGTGGAGGTTCTCTGTTCCTTGGGCAGGCAGCAGCTCGGCTTTGATCCTCGGGGATCGTATTATCTATACGTTATTATATGAGTTGTGCATTCTCTTATCATATCATCCTTCAATTTTAGAGGTTTTACCCGCACGAGGTGCGATTCGCTCTGTCTGTTTTTCGACTTGCAGTAACTTTAAACCGACATGTATTTTGTTGGTGAGACTCCTGGCATTGGTCAGCTGCAATTTACAGATTTTTCAGTTTTATTCCTTTATCCCTGTTTGAACTATTGCTACACCCCCTCCCTCCACTCCCTGTTTTATTACTAATTCCCAACTCTCTAACTTCACTATCTTGCATGCTGTCTTTGTAGTTTCTCTCCCCTCCCCCCCCAGACTCTCGTTTAAATATTCCTCCCACTTTCTGGCCATTTTGTCCCCCAATACAGCTGCTCCCTCCCCGTTTAGGTGCAGCTGTCCCTAGCATAGAGTCTGTAGCCAAGACAGAAGTCAGCCCAGTTGTCATGATTAGGGATGAGCGACTATAATCGACAAAGTTGAAATCGGCACGATTTTTAGGTTGATCAGAAATTTCCGATCACACGACATTTTAGGTGATATTCTGCAGATAATCTATTACTATTGCAACATTTTCGGCGCTTCCTGTCATTTTGGCGGCCAGAAAATCAGCTTAGAGCATAGAGCAGGGTGACCTGGGTGTGCGACGTCATGACTGTGATGTGTATGGTTGTCATTGGCTGGAAAAATCACATGACCTCGTTTTGCATAGAACAGCGTTTCCTGCTCAGTATCAGTGTTTCAGTGTCTCTAACTAGAGCAAGACGTGTACTACGTCTCTCTCAATACAGCTCAGCTCAGAGACACAGTTCTTCTCTTTATTCCTACAGACAACTATGCTTTTAGCAGTGAACATTAGAATATAGGTAGATTAGAGAATTTCAGTTCTTAGTTAGTTAGACAGAGACTTTTAAAGAAGCATCTAGTGCTGTAAAAGCCGTGGGGGGGGGGGGGGGGGCTTTTGGACAGACAGACAGACTGGCTTTGGAAAGGATGGTGTATATTGTGCAGCCCAGACTCTGCTTTGAACCTGCATTGAAATGGCATTTTTTTTACCACTTTTTGGCCAGCACACCTCGCACCTGAGGTGAAATTGTACCTTTTATTTTGTGCATCCCAGTTTTTTTCAAAGAGCCACCTTGTACTTAAATTTGGATACAGAAATTTTCTAGTAACTGCTGGTGTATTTCATTGGTGCAAAAACCACCTTTTCTTATCCGTATAACTTTTAAATAGCTGTATTTCACTTTAGTGCAGCCCAGTTTTGTTCAAAGAGCCACCATGTACTTACATTAGGATACATAAATTTTGTAGTAACTGTTGGTGTATTTCATTGGTGCAAAAACAACCTTTTCTTTTCCGTATAACTTTTAAATAGCTGTATTTCACTTTAGTGGAGCCCAGTTTTGTTCAAAGAGCAACCGTGTATTTAAATTAGGATACAGAAATTTTGTAATAACTCATCCGTGTAACTTCTGAATAGTTTTATTGTGCTCGGTGAATCTCAGTTTGGCGCAGATAGGCACTTGTATGATAGTTTGTTGAAAACTATCATTCCTAGTCTATGGGCAGTTGTAAATCCCTGGGTATCTATGGAAGAAACACTGTTTGGTTTGTCTTACCAGTTCTTCCACAGACCGCATTTCACAGGTATTCGCTAAAACAATTCAGTTTCTATCCTAGTTGGCTGCAGGAAATTAGAGGGATTTAAGAATAGCTGTGATTTGCTGTATTTCAATAAGAGACTGTCAAAAACTATTCCATACCTTTTTAAATTTTTATCTTTCTGAACATGGAGCGAAATGCAGATGGTAAGCGAGCAAAGAGGGGTGTAGGACATGGAGGTAGAGGTATGAGAGAAGGGACTCCTTCCAGTGCTGGAGACAACACGCAAGCCAGCGGATCGTCGGTTGCAGGACCGTCAGGCCTGTCATCGCTGGGTCGGTGCCCTGTAAATCTCAGTAACGAACAGCGTCACCAATCTGTTCTTCAGTGGTTAAAGAAACCTGCATCCAGCAGTCTTTCCTCCTCGTCCTCCCAGTCACGGCCACAAATGTCATCATCGTCAGCATGGGTCATGTGGGTTTTTGGGGTCATGCTGCGGTCCAGGACAGAAATTCTGCAAATTCTATATGAACAGAGGATTTAAATCATAATATCACTGCAAATTATAATCCCTGTTAAAAACATAATTTTACTTAAACCCATCTAAATTTTACAATTTTAGACCCCTATTAATTTACCACTACATACCTAAATGATTACAGCATACTGTGCCCCTACCCGTCAGTGAGTAAATCGCCCGATAAAGGAAACGGCTCGCTTTTATGAAGATATATACTATATACGTTGTATAAACCCTTAAATTCCAGGCTATCCCGACGCGTTTCCCCGTAACTATTTAGGGTTCATAGGGGATTCAAAATATTTCTCGCTGTGGAAAAAGAGTACGCTATATACAAGCATATACAAACCTGTTTGAATACATATATCCTATTTGATTCATAGGAGACTGATACTTAGCTTAGGTGTGTCAGGGTACAGGAATATGCTCCCGCAGCTCCTTTGGTTGCTGGACCCAGGACAGGTATAGCTGATGTCCAGTTCAACTAAAATTGGTGGTTGAAAGACTTCTTTTTCCGGCACTTTATAATCTGTGGGTCAGACAGGCTTAAGGGTCATGCTGCGGTCCAGGACAGGTATTGTCAATGTCCAGTTCAACTAAAATGGTGGTTGAAAGACTCCTATTTCCGGCGCTTTTTAATCTGTGGGTCATGTAGATTTAAGGGTCATGCTGCGGTCCAGGACAGGGATAGTCAATGTCCAGTTAAACTAAAATGATAGTTTAAAGACTCCTTTTTCTGGCACTTTTTAATCTGTGGGTCCTGCAGGTTTGAGGGTCATGCTGCGGTCCAGGACATGTATACTCAATGTCCAGTTCAACTAAAATGGTGGTTCAAAGACTCCTTTTTCTGGTACTTTTTAATCTGTGGGTCAGACTATGTTAAGGGTCATGCTGTGGCCCAGGATAGGGATAGTCAATGTCCAGTTCAAGTAAAATGATTGTTCAAATATTACTGCCTTCTGGCACTTTTTAATTTGTAGCTCATGCAGGTTTAAGGGTCATGCTGTGGTACAAGACAGGGATAGTGAATGGTCTGTGACTTTTTTTCTGTTACTTTTGTTGCCTAATTGTGTTGCCTAAGATGTAGCACGTATCCAGTTTACTGTTGTGTATGTTAAATTTCAGCTTCTCCAGCCCTGTTTGGGTGTAAGAATGAAGGTGTTGTTCCTCTCCCATAGACTTTAATGGTCATCGGTGATAGTCTGTGATAATCATCGGAAATCGTCATGATAATTGCCGATATCAACTATCGAAACGATAACGATAGTTGACACAATTGCTCATCACTAGTCATGATCATGCCCGGCAGACTCCCAGCTTTGGGCTCTGGTCGCCGGCCACGGTCGTTGCGACGAAGACCATAGTTTCTTACCTGATGCCTAGTATTTGTTTTACCAGTGTGAACTTGGTCTACTTCTCTGTATGCTTAATCGATTCTTGGCCAACGCTCGTGGGCAGGAATCTTCTAGCACTTGTTTAGTTAACCTGGTTTCCTTTTGATTGACACTCTTGTTTTCCAATCGGTCTTCTGTTTTGTTCCACCTATCCCCTCTGTTCTGTGTCCTCTGGTTTCCTATAAAAGGATTCCTTTACCAGTCACCATTGCCTGCTATATTGGCCTCTTCCTGTACCTATAGCTAGCCCTTTTTCTTGTTGGATTTTCTGGTTACCTTACCTTGCTTGCTTTCTGACTATTCTTCTGCCTGCTGATTTTGTACTGCTTTGCCTGACCGTTATAATCTGGCTAGTTTGACTTCTCTTTATTGTGTTCCATGTTCATTTGTCTTTGTCTCGTGTTTGCACTTATTTAGTATAGCGCTCAGTCTTCTGGTTGGGGCCGACCTAGGAAGGAGTCAGGTACCATAAGGGGCAGGGACAGAGGTTGGGACCAGCGTCAGGGCCTCACTTCGTCTGTGTCTACTTGTGCACCCTTAACTGATCCTTATATTATATCTGGCCCTTACCCTAATCTTCTCCCCAGTAGTTTATTATGAGTACTGACTTGTGGGTCACCGACCGCCTGGACAATTTGACAACTGAGCTTCAGGGGATGGCGGGGCTTATTAACCAAATCTCGCAGCGTCTAGATGCCATATCAATCCTGGCACCCAGACTTACTGCCCCGTCTGTGTCCGTCACTGCCCCTGTTTTTTAGAATCCTAGCGTGCGTAGTAAATCTAAGATGCTTCTACCGGATCGCTTTGATGGAAATCCTGACAGGTTCTGAACCTTCAGGGAATCCGGTCACTTGTTTTTTCTCTTCAATTATTTTCACACTGAGGCTGAAAAGGTATCGATTGCGGTGTCCCTCCTCCAGGGCCCACCTCAAGTCCATTAGCTATGACCCCTGAAGCCCCGGAGTGGAAGTTCGATTGACAGATTTTTTTCAGGCTTTAGGCTATGTCTATGATAATCCCAAACTCATCTGCTATCTATTCAGCAGGGCCGTCACTCGGCCGAAAACTACTGTTCCGAGTTCCGCCATAGGTGTACATTGACCGGATGGTCTGACCAAACTCTTAAAACCCTCTTCAGATGAGGGCTATCTGATGCAGTAAAAGATGCTATAGCCAGCCATCCAACCCCCGAGACCCTAAATGACTTTATGACTTTAGCCGTGACTATTGACAGAAGACTAAGGGAAAGATGCAGAGAAAGGCAAGGGGGATCAACTGTTCAGTTTAAGTCACACTTTCCTGTAAAATCTCCTTCTACCTTCTCAGAAAATTCTCCTCTTCTTTCCTCATCACCGTCCCCTTCACAGTTTTCTGATGAACCAATGGTGTTGGGCTTTACATCTGCTGCCACCAGGAGGTGACATTGGTTGGAGAATGCCTTGTGTCTTTATTGTGGAAAACCTGACCATTTTCTGAAAGACTGGCCGACTAGGCCCAAGTTACCCCAAGGAAACGCCAGATGCCTAAGTAATTTCCTGGAAGGTAACTCTGGTATACAGGTATCTCCTAACTCTGGTAATAATTTTTTTTTGCCCAAAATCTTGGTTTCTAATTCCAAGAATTTTTGTTGTAAACCATTTAATCGGGTGCTGCTGAAATTTTCATCAGAGGGTTGTTGTTCAACCCTTGGTTTTTTGGAACAGTTCCATTATTCTCATTTTTTGGTTTCGGTGAGATTTTACCTCCCTAATCGGGAAAAATAACATTTCGTACTGCTGAATCACTTTAATTTTGGGGGAGTTCACATACTGAAAAGCTTCATTTTTTTATGGAAAACTTGCGTAGAATTATTCTTTGGGTTCCCTGTCTGCCCATAACCTGTGTTGACTGGAGGACCACTGAGTTTGATAAAAAGGGGCGACTCAGGTTCTCATTTAATGGTTCACCTTGGGTGTGTGTAATTAATACTATGTATTTCAAATGAAACTGATTTCAATCTGTTTTTTGGGAACGGCGGATAATCGCCTCCCCAGCCTGATGCTTTATCCATAGACCTACCCCGGGGGGCAAAGAAAATTGTCCCCCAGAACGAGAATCTAGCATTCGAATTTTGAGGAACCTGAAAAAAAATTTTTTCTCTGACTATTTTTGCCACTTGATTTCTATCTACTCCCAACTATGGGGCCAAAATTTTTCCCCCTTCCCGACTTCCCCTTTTTGCGTGAGGATGGTTTCCCTTCATGTATTGTGCAGGTTGGAAAAGGAAAAAATCCCCCGTTAATCGACTGGCCATTGGGGTTAGGAGCATAAGACCTAAGAAAAACCCCCCTAAAACAAAACAATAAAAAATGCCGACCCAGATCCAAATATCTCCGTCTTCGAGTCCCACCAGCATAATGTGCTCCCAAGCCTGTAAAGGAAAAATGTCACTATGCGCACCCTGCTAAGCCTAGAGGGTCTGAGGGTCCGGTGGCCCCTCCTAAGTGGGGGTACTGTCATGATCTTGCCTGGCAGACCCCAAGCTCTGGTTTCTTACCTGATGCCTTGTGCTTGGTTTACCAGTGTGAACTTGGTCTACTTCTCTGTACGCTTAATTGATTCCTGGCAAACGCCCATGGCCAGGAATCTTCCAGCACTTGTCTAGTTAACCTGGTTTCCTTTTGATTGACAGTCTTGTTTTCCAATCGGTCTTCTGTTTTGTTCCACCTATCACCTTTGTTCTGTGTCCTCTGGTTTCCTATAAAAGGATTCCTTTACCAGTCACCTTTGCCTGCTATATTGGGTTCTATCTGTACCTATAGCTAGCCCTTTTTCTTATTGGAGTTTCTGGTTACTTTACCTTGCTTGCTTTCTGACTATTCTTCTGCCTGCTGATATTGTACTGCTTTGCCCCACCGTTATAACCTGGCTAGTCTGACTTCTCTTTATTGTGATCCATGTTCGTTTGTCTTTGTCTCGTGTTTGCACCTATTTAGTATAGCTCTCAGTCTTCTGGTTGGGGCCAACCTAGTAAGGAGTCGGGTATCGCAAGAAGCAGGGACAGAGGTTGAGACCAGCGTCAGTGCCTCACTTTGTCTGTGTCTGCTTGTGCACCGCTGACTGGTCCTTACACCAGTTTTCCAGAAACCCAAATCCCTCTTTCCTACAATAATTTTTGAGCCACTTATTCACCTCTCTAATCTCCCGCTGCCTCTCTGGTGTTGCCAGTGGTACAGGTAGTATTTCTGAAAAATCTACCTTCGAGGTCCTTGCCTTCAGCTTTTGGCCTAAGTCCCTGAAATCTTTTTTAAGGACACTCCTCCTACCTCTAACTTTGTCCTTGGTGCCAATGTGGACCATGAAAGCTGGATTCTCACCAGCCCCACCCAGCAATCGAACTCGGCTTCCAGGTAAACAACATACTGTTCGACAATCCCAGTCTTTATGACAGATTGCCATATCAGTTTCCCTACATATAAAGGATAAAACCCTATTGTGATTTCATATTTGCTATCCAGAATAGAAAGGACAGTTGTTTTTTTCCAGACAATTCTCCACCATTTTTTTGCAAACAACATAGTAATTCTGAATGAGTGAGACCTAAGTATCAGTATTAGTAGCAGTAGTAGCAATAGTAGTAGTAGCAGCAGCATTTGTATATTTTATGTATACATTTTTATGCTATGTTTTATTTAAATATAATAACATTTTTATGTGATTTATTTTTTCAGTAGCTTTTTTGTAGGTGTTTTACTCTTTCTATATAAGTAGTTCATAGCAGTTTTACTTCTCGGAGGCAGGCTATTTCTACTTTGTTTTTTTCTGCTTTAGTTATAGTAATTTCACCCAGGAGTGTTGCATATTCATGTCTCAATCTGAACTCTTGATTAAGCATTCCTGTTTACTCCAGGGAGTATTTTATGAATGTTGCTGCTGTAAATTGAGCAGGCTGGGTGGAAATGTTTGAATTAAATTTGCTACATGGACATAAACTTCATATAATGACTACTGCTGCTGCTGCATACCTGACCTGTGGGATAATCTCAGGTTCAAATGTGAGTGAATAGTTTTGCCTTCTTTGAGGTTTTGCAGTTTTAACTTGATAAATCAAGTATCTCAGTCTCATGAATATGTTCGCCTCCTTTATGCTTATTTTAAAGATATAAGAAATGACACAGCAGATATAAGGAATGTCCACATAATGAGTAAAATCTACTGTAGACACTACAGTCGCTGTTATAATGCAGTTTTATATCACATAGAGAGACTATATCTCAAACTTCTCTTTAAAGCATCTGATGGAATTACGTATTTAAAAGGTAAGAATAATTTCCAACTAAACAGAGAATCATAGCTGCCTTCTACAGTTTCTGGGATAAGAAGTAGCTATTTGATAGCATCCATTGGTATCCACAATAGCTGTTACCTAGAGGCCAAGACCAAGCCTTAGAATTTTGTAAAAATACATTAAAGAGGTCCTATGACTAAAGATGGGCGAATTTCCCGAAATTCGTTTCGTTCACTTCGGCGAATTTCTCGGCAAAAAATAACTTCGTTCCGAATTACTTCGGCACGAATCACATTTAAAAAACAGCTATTTCCAGGGTGCACAGAGCCTGCAGGGGGCTGTAGAACGTTGTGCCATGCTTAAATATGAAGAGGGGGCTTGGTTTGGTCTTCATACAATGTTGTGTTTTAGTATGACACGCAGATGACTGCCACCGCTCTTAGAATCGCTTCACTATAAAAGTCCCTGGGCACTTAAGCGGGCAACACCTGACCAAAAACTCAAGCTTGAATGTAGCCCTGTAAAGTCATCCAGCGAAAGCTGTAAAAAAAAACAAAGCTGAAGCTCAGTGGCAACATTAGTGACAGAGGTGTGGCGGTGACGGCGGCAGCCACAGCGCATGGAGGTCAGGCGAGTGGCACAAAGCATTCTGGAGTGGCAAAACAGGAAGGAAGCCACCGAATGGCACAATGACTGAAGCGTAGGTCACGGCGGCAGCAGCATGAGGTCAGGCAGTGGCACAATGACACAGTGTGGAGGACATACCAAAAAAAGGGGCCCCCCCAAAAAAAAAATGCAGCCACAGCAGCAGCCTGAGGTCAGAAAGTGGCACAATAGACACCAGTGTGGAAGACATGGCAGGCAGCCAACAGCAGCAGCAGAGGTCGGGAAGTGGCACAATGAAACATGGTGGAGGACACGGCAGCAGCCACATCAGAGCAGCATAAAAACAGAGGTCAGGCAGTGGCACAATGGACAATCTGAGGTGGCAAACACGGAGGAAGCCACAGAATGGCACAATGACTGAGAGCGGAGGTCCGGCGGCAGCAGCATGAAGGTCAGGCAGTGCACAATGACATCAGTTGTGGAGACACAGCAGCAGCCACAGCAGCACATGAGGTCAGAAAGTTGGCACAATGAACACAGTGTGGAAGGACATGGCAGCAGCCACAGTCAGCAGCATGTATGTCAGAAGTGGCACAATGACACAGTGTGGAGGACGCGGCAGCAGCCACAGCATGAGGTAAGACAGTGGCACAATGACATTCTGAGTGGCAAAACAGTATTTAGGCCTACAGAGTGGCACAATCACACAGTTTAGAGGTCACAACAGCAGCAGTATGAGGTCAGGCAGTGGCACAAAACATTCTGGAGGTGGCAAAACAGGAGGAAGCCACAGAGTGGCACAATGACTGAGAGCGGAATGTCCCGGCGGCAGCAGCATGAGGGTCAGGCTAGTGGCACAATGACACAGATTTGAAGAACATGCAGCAGCCACAGCAGCATCATGAGGTCAGACAGTGGGCCACAATGACAAATTCTGGAGGTGGCAAAAAAAAGGAGTAGCACAGATGGCACAATGACAGAGATTTGAGGTGACGGCGGCAGGAGCAACAGCATGTAGGTCAGAGAGTGGCAAATGACACAGAGTGGATGTCACGCAAAGCAACAGCAAGCAGCAGTCATAGGTCATTAGAGTGCACAAAGACAGAGTGATTGTGGTGGGTGGCAATACCATTCCCTGTTAAAGATGGTGTGTAGGTCAGATGGAGGAAACGGCATCAGAATGTGTGGCACAGGTGGGGTGCGGCGGCATCAAATTGGCTGAGGACAGTAGTTTGAACCCGACTGACGCCTAAGGCATTGGTGCTGTGGAAATCCTGGCCTGATCCACGCCTGATTCATCTTTTACTAAGGTCAGTCCGTTCCAACATTTCCCGTGATCAAGCCGGGTTCTCCTTGGGGTAAGATGGCCCCCGCCTCACTTACACCCGAATCTGATGCCAAAACTACTGGCCGTGCAGGACAGGCTTCCCACTGCAAAACTCGGCAAGTTGCGGCCACACATCCGTTTGGCTGCCCAGTAGTCCAGCGGATCTTCTAACTGAGGTGCAGAGTGCTGTCCCAAGTAGGCCACAACTTGTTTGTTCCAGGGACTGCGTCCAGGATCCTGCTGCTGTGGCATGCCTGGCGAACTGCCCCTCCTCACTAGGGCTGTGGAAGGAAAGGCTGCCTTCAGTAGATATCAACCACGCAGACTTATTTTACAACAGGATTTGAGCTGGTACTGCCTCCCTACCCCCCCACCCCCCCCCACCCTATTTCCCCCCCAGCAGCCCCTGGCAAGTTAAGTACGTGGAAGCGCTGAGAACCCCCGGTCAGTACCTCTTGTTCAGAGGATGGGGAACCCCGAATGCCTGCACATAAGGCAGCGGCCCCCCAAACTGGAATTACGGAGGATTACCCCTTTAGTATATGAGTTTTGACTTCCCTGGCTCAATATCTGGGAAAAAGAAGTGCTTCGCCATATTGGGGGAACCCGTTAGCGAGGGTCCAATGTTTGTGAGACCCAGAGTCATCCCTCTTGCCGAAGCTGACTAATTTCGCTGTTCCCCCACTAAGCCAGGCAAATCATCAAGCTTGGGCCATCAGCACAAGTTGACTCCGAGGGCTCCCTGCCTCCATTTCCACGTGTATACTGCCCCGGTGCTTGGGGGTCGTTGTTGGGATATTATTTTGCTCGTACGTGGTTGGCTTACGAGTCCTTTCCTACGATGCTGTCTTTTCCTTGGCTCGATGCCACTCCTCCCTCCCCATTTCACGTTGGCATCCTTTCACAGCAGGTGATGTATAGCTATGAATGGATGCGTTAGGTTTTTGTTGGGCTGTTTTGCGGTCTATATGTACCTCCTCCTCCCCCTGTCCGTCCACAGCAGTCTCCAGATCCACCTAGTAACCAGACACACACGAAGCTATTGTAATTACAAGACCACTCTAAGATTCCAAGGACGCAATGCAAGCTAGTGTCATATACATGACAGTTTACTAACTTCCCACCCATCTCCGTAGTTCAACTTGGCGAACTGACCAAATATACGTCTCGCACTCCGATGGCGAATGGCCTCACCAAACGCAGGTGCAACGCCATGGGGGGGGGTGGGGAGTGGGGGCGGGAGGTGGCCACTTGGCTGACATCCAAAGTTTCACAGGGGGAGTACATACTGTGTCTGCCCTGATAATCAAAAAAATCGTTATTTGGCCTTCTCTGTTTCATACAGTCGGTCCCCCAAACATGTGCAGGCGGAATTCCAGCGGGTGAAAACATCGTATATCGAAGAGTGGTGGTTTGTGGGGGAAGCCGTTCTGCCCACTGCAACTCAGGAGGGTGTTCCTGGCTTTGTACGAATTGGATTAAAGTGGGCAATTCACAGTTTTTTTCCTGGCCATTTTTCAGAATGGTTTCTTGAAGATCGTGTGGAAGACTTCAGAACCTTTTCACAACCAGATTGGAACACTGCGCCAATGCAGGGCGCAATTGGAACCATCCCTCCTCAGTGCAGCGCGGACACCAATGTATTTCCTCCCATTTGTCCCGTCACCATTGTGTTCCGATTTCTGCAGTATCCGCGGAGAAAGCCCCACCACATCGAATTCTTGCTGCATGACGCGAGCAGTTCCTCCCCCTGGTGTGACTTTTGTTCGCCAGTAGAGATGGCCGAATTTCTTTCTCAAAAATTCGTTTCGGTCACTTCGCCTAATTTTTTTTCCGACAAAATTCCGTTTCGTCCCGAATTACTCTTCCGGCCACGAAATCACGTTAAAAAACAGCTTATTTTCCAGGCTGCCCAGAGCCTGCCCAGGGTGCTGTAGAACTTTTGTCCATGCTTAAATATTCAGAGGGCGCATGTTTTGGTCTTCATACGAATTGTAGTGTTTTTTTAGTGATGACAACGCCACATGACAGGCCGCCCGCTCTTAGAATCCTTCCACTATAAAATTCCCTGGCACTTAAGAGGGCAAAAACTTGACCAAAAACTCAAGCGGGAAAGTAGTCCTGATAAATTCATGCTAAGCGAAACTGGAAAAAAACAAGCTGAGAGCTCAGGTGGGCCAAACAATTAGTTTTGGATGAGATGTGTGAGGTTAACGGCGGCAGCCACAGCATCATTGAGTCAGGCAGTGGCACAATGCAGTTCTGGTGGCGGCAAAACAGTAAAAATTAAAGCCACAGAGTGGCACAATACGAACACAGTGGTGGAGGTCAACGGCGGCAGCAGTATGAGGTCAGACAGTGGCACAATGGCCATTCCTGGAGGTGGCAAAACAGTAATTAGGCCCACAGAGTTGGTCCACAATCACACAGTGGTGGGAGGTCCCGGCGGCGAGCAGTATGAGAGGTCAGTCAAGTGGCAACAAATGAAGACATTAATGGAGGCGGCAAAAACAGTATTAGGCCACAGAGTGGCACAAGATACAGTGTGAGGGAGGTCCCAACGCGGCGAGCAAGTATGATTTCAGACAGGGCACAATACCATTAATGGAGGGGCAAAACAGTAATTGGCCACAGGTGGCACAATGATACAGTGGTCTGGAGGTCACGGCGCAGCAGTATGAAGGTCAGACAGTGGGCAACAATGACATTATGGAGGCGGAAAAACAGTATTCTCGCACAGAATTGGCACAATCACACAGTGTGGAGGTCTCGCGTCAGCAGTAGAGGTCCAGACATAGGCACAATTGCATTCGGAGGAGGCAAACAGTATTATAGGGCCCCACAGGAGTGGGCACAATGAGATACAGTGTGTAGACACGTCGTCAGCATATGAGGTCCAGACAGTGGCCACAATCGACAAATTTCGAGGTGGGCAAAAACAAGGATAAGCGCCACAGTGGGTGGAGGGCACGGGCAGCAAGCCCACGGCAGCAGCAAATGAGGTCCAGTACAGTGCACAAAGACACAAGAGTGGGAGGGCACTGAAACAGGAGTCAACAGCAGCCAGCATGAGGTCCAGAGTAGTGGGCACAATGACATTCGCAGGTGCAAAAATAGTATAGGCCCCACAGAAGCGGCACAAATGACTGAGAGCGTAGTGTCACGGCCGGCAAGCAGCATGAGGCAGCAGTGGGCACAATGAAGAGAGTTGAGTGAAGACAGGAGCAACACATGATGACAGAGAGGTGGCACAATGACAATTTCCTGCAGGTGGCAAAATATAAGTTAGGCCCCACAGAGCGCACAATGACTGAGAGCGGATGACTCGGTCTGCAGCACAATGAGGTCAGGCAGGTGTGCACACTGAACATAGATTGGAGGTATGACAGGAGCACCATCAATGAGGTTCCAGAAGTGGCACAATGACAATTCTGCAAGGTGGCAGAATAGTAATAGCCACAGAAGCCGGCCACAATGACTGAGAGCGAGTTCACGGCGGCCAGCAAAGCAAGATGTCAGGCAGTTGGCAACAATGACAGAGAGTGTGGAGTGATTGACGGAGCGAGCAGCATGAGGTCAGAGATTTGGCACAATGACAATACTGCATGTGGCAAAATAGTATGGGCCCGCAGAGCTGCACAATGTACTGAGAAGCGGAGGTCACGGCGGCAAAGCATCAAGAGGTTTCCAGGCACAGTGGCAACAATGACAGAGAGTTGGGAGGTTGATGACAGGAATCAACAGCATGAGGTCAAGAGTGGCAACAATGACATACTGGAGGTGGCAAAAACATTACCAGGCCGCAGAGTGGCACAATTGACACAGTGGTGGATGTCCACGGCAACATGCAACAGCAAGCAGCACATGAAGCACATTAAAGTGGCAACAATGACAGAGTATATTTGAGTGGGTGGCCAATTACCAGGTTCCCTGGAAAAGACGGTGGGGGGTATGCAGAAAAGGAAAACTATCGAGGCGAAGAAGGTGTGGCATCAGGCTGGTGGCGCATCAGAATAGTGGGCTGAGGCATGTAAGTTTTTGAAACCCAGACCTGGATGCCTAAGGCATAGGAGTGTGGAAATCCTGGCCGATCCACGCCTGATTCCATCCATGATAAAGTCATTCGTTCAACAATTTTCCCGTGTACCAAGACGGGTTCTCCTTGGGTAACGATGGCCCCCGCCGCATCTGAACACCCGCTCTATGCCCACACAAACTTGCCGTGCAGGACAAGCTTCTCCCTGCAAACTCCGGCAAAGTTGCCGTCCCACACATCCAAGTTTTGGGGGCTGCCCATAAAGTCCATCGGATCTACTACCTGGGTTGGCCAGAGTGCTGTCCCAAGTAGAGCCCAACAATACCTGTTGTTCAGGGAATGCTCCATAGTCCCCTGCTGCTGCTGCTGGTGACTGCCCTCCTCACCAAGCGTTGAAAAGGTAGCTGCTCATTAGTGTACTCCAGACATAGGTTATCTGCTGTGAGGAGCCTGGTACTGCTTCCTACCCCCCCCCACCTTCCCCCAACCGCGGCCAGTATTAACGTGAGCGCTTGGATGAACACCCCGGTCCAGACCTGTCCAGAAGGAGGACGATGCGCCACATAGGCAAGCGCCCAACTGAATTACGGAGGATTTTCCCTATAGATTTTGAGTTTGTTCCCCTTCCCTCCTCAATAGCTGGGAAAAAGGCCTTCCCATTTTTGGACCGGTAGCGAAGGGTCCAATACGGGGTGGGAGAGCCAGAAGTCCCATCCCATCTGCCCGGATGCTGACCTATTTTCGGGCTGTTCACTAGCCAGGCAAATAAAGCAATGCTCGGACATCTGCACAAGTGACCTCCGAGGGGCCTCCCCTGCCTCCCATTCCACTGTAAACTGCCAAGGTGCTTGGGAGCATCTCCTCGACTTCCTCAATCTCCATCCCCACCTCCAGCTGCTCCTGCTCCTCCCCTCTCCTTTTCACCTGGGGTAAGAAAATCCACTGCAATTCACCAGACAATGCTTCTGCTCCAATGTCCCCTCCCTCCTCTCCTCCTCCCTCCATTTCAGTCCCCACCGGACTCCCATTGTGGCCCACGAAATTTAGTCGCCCCACATTCTTCCAGTCCCCTGCACCAGACATATTTTTCATCAATTCTGTTCCAGACCTGAAGCTGTGGAAAGTGACGTTATTTCAATCCCGTATCCTGGCGACTGAACAAATAAGAGGCCCTCCTCGAAGCCTCAACAAACGGCAGTTGTCCACGCATGACTCCACTTGGCTTGACATCAAAGTTACACATGGTATACTTTCTGTTTGCTCTGGATCAATCAATAAAATCGTAATGGCCTTTCCCTCTGTTATACAGTTCGTCCCAACATTGTGCAGGCTGGAAATTCCAGCGGTGGAAACATCGCTATCAGAGCATGTTTGTGGGAGGCCGTTCTGGCCGCTGCAATTCGAGGAGGGTGTTTTCCTGGCTTGTTCGAATGTATAAAGTGGCATTCACAGTTTCCCTGGCCATATATTCAGTAATGTTTCTGAAGGGATCGGTGGAAGACTTCAGGAACCCTTTTTTACAACCAGGATTGAACACGGTCGCCATGCAGGTCGCCATGGACCATCCCTCCCTCGGTGCAGCCGCGGACACCATTGTTTCCTCCCATTGTCCGCTTCACCATGGTTCCGATCATGCAGTTTGCCGCGGAAAAAAAGGCCACACAATCGATTTTTCTTGCTGCATGACCTCTAGCAGTTCCTCCCCTGTGAGAACTTCGATTCCGCCGAGGCAAAGCTAGTGTAGAACTGCGTGACACCGCTTGTGGCCCCCTACAACATGATGGGTAATGGAGGCAGGTACATTGTGGGGAGGGCAGGTAAAATTGGAGGTGGGGGTGGAGGAGGAGGATGGCCGGACATTGGCGCCAGGAGCAGCAGTTTGACAACGGAGATAGGAAAATGCGCGTCTTCCTGTCCAAGTTTTTGGTGTGCCTGGGCATGAATCACATTCACCCAGTGTGGCCGTAAAGGACATTAACCTGGCCCCTGGACCGTAGTTAACAGCTCCAGACTCCGCCGCTGCCGCTTACCTTGGAACAAACCGATTAAGCTCAAGGAAACTGAACCCACTTTCTGTTCTACAAATTTATTGAAGTCTGGTACTCCTTTTTGAAAAGGAAATTAACTGCTTGAACCTCTCCATCACGGCCTCGGCAACAAGGCATTAAGTTTTCTTCCTGAATGTTGGGGCAGAGTCCACCATTTGAAAGGTGGAGGGGACTGGCAGTACCAACAACTTGGACAGATCACGGTCCTGCTGCTGCACGCTTAGGGCGTATTTTGGTACGCATACTGTTTTTGTCCCTCTTTACAAAAATCGCCTCTCTGAAACGACTGCTGGCGCCATGATAGGCGAGGAGCAAGGAATCAATCCTGACCGTATATGATGTCCCCAAAGAGAAACAGCGCCTTCTCCAGAAGGTGGAGGAAGCCTTGACTGCTGAAATTTGGCATGCGTGCCAACTGGCCCGCTGCCTGCATGGCTGCAGCGGCAGATGTGACCACCACATCTGAAAAGCCCACGTTTCCTCCCCAGCCACCGATGGGTGACGCTGCCCATGTGTTGAACGCAGGGCCGTTGTTGCCAACCCGTTTAGCATCCCTTGGCCACGCTTCACTTTCCTGCCCACAGATTCTACATATACCCATATTCGGCTCCCTCCGGTGTCTTAGCAAGAAACTGCCACAACCGACCGATTAGCTTGATTTTTAACCGCCAACGCACCGCCACTGAGGTGACTAACCTAATGTATGCCCCGCCGCTGCCTTCGCTGATGGCCCCTGTGTCCGCTACTGTCTTGGACCCCTGCGAAGCCGGTGTATTTATCTACCCCGTGGCCGCTTGGCTTCCCCGACCTCACACTGCTGCTGACCCCGCTGGCTGAACTCTCACGGCCCCACACACCCCACTTGCTTGGCTGCGCCGCTGCCTGACGCTCAAGCTTGACGCCCTCGTTCTCCTACTATGATGAATGCCCTTGGCTTCAAAACCCGGCTCCCAAGTGCGGTCCCGGCTACAACATGCATCTATATGTGTTTTCGATAACGGCCAACAACTGTCCCCCCCTCATCACCGGTCCCTTGGTAAGCCGAGCTGACCTGCTCACCACATGAAAACCTCCCCATGCCACTCTCCACATCTATACGTTTGGCCGCCTACTGCAAGAACTGGGGATATTGGCCCCATATTCTTCGCTGGCCACTAGCCTTGCTGACTGCCCTCCCACAAATTGATTCATCCTCGCTATATAAGTGCGCTGGACCCAGACCACATAGTAGATCCCTGCTGAGGGACTGGGAAGGGACAGAGGCCGGGCCCTGAGGGACAGGTGGAGGGCCGCTGAAACCCCTGCTCCCCCGGGCCCCATGCCTAAAAGTGTTGTGTCTGGAGGTTTATCCCATCCGACTCCTTGGCTTGGGTTGGTGCAGATGTCAATCTGGGAGGAAGAGGATGACCTAGTCAACCAATCAAGAACCCTTGGGTTGCTGAAACAACCCACAACGGCCGCTAGATGACAGCGGCAAGTTTTTAGTGGCCCTCACCGAGTGACCCCTGCTGCGACGATCCCCTTGGCTTGGCTGCGACCTGGGCCCGTATTTCAGAAATGGTTTGTGCCCACTTCCAACTCCATTTCAGAGCCTGCCACCTCTCACTTGTCTGACATACTGTTTTTTGTTCTAAAATGTACAAGACAACGTCGTTTGATGAAGCTATCTGTAACACATGATAAATATACACCGTTTTTGACTCCAAAGAACCAGTAACAAGCTTGGTTAACCCTTTGATAAAAATTTGCGCTCCACAAATGGCCAGGAAAAATTTACTTGTATGTTGGTCCGTTTTACAAGCACTTGGTGTTTTTTTACTAAAAGTGTAAAAGCACAACAGCTTAATTAGACCTTCGCTTGTTGAATTATGCTACAAGAAAAATGTTAATATTTCTGTGTTGAAAAAAAGACGGGTTTTATTTTGTCCAGCACAGCAGCAAAACCAACGCTTAATTAACCCCTGTAAGTAAATTTGGCGCCAATAGAATTGAAGCCAACCACAAACTAGTTACTTTGTTAGCGTGTTTACAATTTCGTTTTTCTACCGCCACACAACAAGAGGTACAGTTGTAAATTAAGCCCCCTTTGCTTGTGAAATTAGGCTACCAAAAAAAAATATATATATTGTGGGGCGTTGCAAAAAGAGCCCGGCAGAAGGAGAGGTTATTTTTTGTCACACACCACAAACAAACGCTTAATTAGACCCCTGGATGTAAAAAATTTGCGCCAAAGATTGAGCCCTCAACAAAACTAGTACGTGTTTACAATTGCGTGTTTTTTTCACTGCCACACAACCAAAAGATAGAAGTTGTAATTTTGCCTTTGCAATGTGAATTAGGCTACCAAAAAAAATATATATATATTTGGTCGTTGAAAAAGACGGTTTATTTTGTCAGCACAACCAGCAAAACACTCTTTAATTAACCCCCCATGGAATGTAAATTGCGCCAAAGAATTGAGCCGCACAAACTAGTACGTGTTTTACAAAAATGGCGTGTTTTTTCTACGCCACACAAGCAAGAGATACAGTAGTAATATTGCCCTTTTGCTTGTGAATTAGGCCCTACCAAAAAAAAATATATAAAATTTTGGCGTTGAAAAAGAGCGGTTTTATTTTTGTCATCACACCAGATCAAAAACAACGCTTAAATGTTTAACCCCTTGATGTAAAATTGCGCAAAAGAATAGAGCCGCACAAACTAGTAGCCGTGTTACAATTAGCGTGTTTTCTACGCCACACAACAAGAGATACAGATTTAATTTGCCTTTGTCTTTGTGAAATTATGCTACAAAACAAAATATAAATATTAGGCGTTGAAAAAGACGGCGTTATTTTTGTCAGCACACCAGCAAAACAACGCTTAATTTAACCCCTGGAATTAAATTGCGCCAAAAGAATTTGAGCCCGCACCAAACAAGTAGCGTGTTACAATTGCGTAGTATTTTCTACGCCCACAACCAACAAGAGAAACAGTTGTAATTTGCCATGCTTGTGAATTAGCCTACCAAAAAAATATATATTATATTTGGCGTTGGGTAAAAGACGGTATTAGTTTTTTTTTGTCAGCTCACCAGCAAGAACAACGCTTTATTAACCCCTGGGATGTAAATTGCGCCAAAGGATTGAAGCCGCACAAACTAGTCGCGTGTTTCAATTTGGCGTTGGGTTTTTCCTACGCCACACCAACAAGAGATACATTTTTTTGTAATTTGCCTTTTCTTGTGAATTAGTCTAACAAAAAAAAAATATATATTTGGCTTGAACAAGACGGTTTTTTTAAATTTTTGTCAGCACAATACCAGCGAAACAACGCTTAATTTTAACCCCTGGATTGTAAAAAATTGCGCCAAAGAAATTTGAAGCCGCAACAAACTATTATCGTGTTTACAATTGGCGTGTTTTCTACGCCAGCACAGACAAGAGATACAGTTGTAATTTGCCTTTGCCTTGTGTAATTATCTACCCAAAAAAAAAAATTATATATTTTGGGCGTTGAAAAAGACGGTTTATTTTGTTGTCAGCACCCACAAAACAACGCTAAATTAACCCCCTGGATTGTAAAATTGCTCCAAAGAATTGGAGCCGCACAAAACTAGTAGCGTGTTTACAATTGCGTTTTTTTTCTTACACTACGCCAACAAACTAGGAGATACAGTTTGTAAATATGCCTTTGCCTTGTTGAATTAGGCTACCAAAAAAAAAGAATATATATATTTGGGCGTTGAAAAAGACGGTTTATTTTTTTTGTCAGCACACCATCAAAACAACTCCTTAATTAAACCCCCTGGAATGTAAATTGCGCAAATAGAATTCAGCCACCAAAAATGAAGTGGTAATTGATTTGTAAAAACGCTGTTTTCTTTAAATGAAATACAACAGGAACTGGCTTAGATCCCACTGAATATTGAATTTAATATGCAGCTGCATTGGGACGCCAACACTGGATTTCCAGATCCAATACCCCAAAAATCAGAAATAGCACATTCATAGAACAGTCCCCTCCTGAGACACGCTGAGACACCCCACAAAGAAAATTCGCTGTATTAAAAATCGCATTCTCAGACAAGCGCTATCAACCCGAAGCAGCCCCTTTCCCTATCAGTACAGTGAGAGGAATTGTGAGCTCCCCAGCGCGCGCTCGGTCCCCTTTCGATATAGTTGCGGTGGACGTACACAGAATCCCGCCGTGTCCCCCTCTGATTGGCTTCATCTCTGCACATTTCAGCAGCTATTCCCTTCTTCCTCCCAGAGTGCTTTGCCCCATGTAAGCCCATGTGCCTCCGCAGCCATTTTTATCAATCAAAAGCACACTGGTCCCGTTCACCGAAGTAACCCCAAAGTTCGACTTCCGTCCCCGAACCGAAGTTTTTCCCTGAAATTCTAAACGAAATACCACTTCGTTAGAAATCAATTTCGCCGCATTCTCTATCGCCGAAGGCCCAAGCCAGGTGTAGAACTGCTGACACCCGCCTGTGCCCTACAACCATGTGCTAAGATGGAGCATACTTGTCTGGAGGCCTGAGATGTGGTGAGATGGTGGAGGAAGAGGAAGAGGCGGGACATTTGGCTCAGGTACAGCGAGTTTTGACAACGTGAAAAGGAGAAAGCGGGTCCTCCAGTCCAAAATTGTTTGGTGTGGCCTGTGCAGGAAGCCATTCCACCCATTGTGCCGTAAAGGACCCATGTACTGGCCCTGACCGAATGTTACACTCCCAGACTTTCCGCGCTGCCGTTGCACCTTGGAACAAACCGATAAAAGGCTCAAAGGACGAAACCCACCATCTGTTTCTACATATTTGTTTATAAGTGCTGTAAACTTGCCTTTTTGGAAAAGATATTTACGGCTTGGAACTCTACATCTCGGCAACAGAGCACATGCCATTAGTTTTCTCTGAATGGTGCAAGAAGTCCCCACCATTTTGGAAAGGGAGGGACTGCCAATACCAACAACTTGGACAGGAGCACGGTCAGCTACATGCACCTTTAGGATGGTGGACGCATACTTGTCTCTTTGCAATCGCCTCGCATAACTGACCTGCGTTGGCGCCATGAAGTAGCGAGGAGCAGAAGCAATATCTGGAAACCCGGGGGATGATGGTCAAAGAGAAAAACAGTGTCCCTTCTGCAGAGGTGGTGGAAGCCTTGGACAGGCTTGTCAAATGGCATCGTGGCCACTGGGCGCTGCTGCGCTGGCAGCTGTTGCTGCGCGGCAAGGAATTGGACCCACCACAATCTGAGCCACGTTTCTCCCAGGCCCACCGATGGTGGAAGCTGTTCCATGTTTGAAAGCGCAGGGCCTTGTGTGGCCAACGTTGAGCTCCCCTGGCCACTCATCACTTTCTGCTTAACAGATTCTACATATAACCCATATTCGGCTCCTCCGGTGGTCTGTATCAAAGTTACTGCCCACACCGCCACGTATCGATCTTTATTTACCGCCAACGCACAGCACTGGAGTGGACTACTGCCGCCCGCTGCCCCCTCCGCTGATACCCGCCTGTGACCTACCACTATTCTTGGACCTGCGAAGCCAGGTTTTTTTTACCCCGTTCCGCTTGGCTCCCGACCTCACACCTGCTGCTATCCTGCTGACTCACCTGCCACTCTACCCACTGCTCGCTGCGACGCTGCCTGAACGCGCAAGCCTTGACGCCCTCTTCTACCTTGACGATGATGAAGCCCTTGCCTCACCCGCTCCCAGTGCGGTCGGCTACATCATCATCTATTTGTGTTTCATCCGTCACTGCAGTCCTCATCACAGGCTTGGTATGCCGAGGCTGACCTCCACAACGCATGACCTCAATGCCACTCTCCACATCTTATACTTTGCCGCCTACTGAGCAAGAAGCAGGGGATAATAGGCCCCATTTCTTCGCTGCCCAAGTAGCTGCCCGACTGCCTCCCCAAATTTGTTCATCCACGATATAGTGGGCGCGAGCCCAGACCTACATAGTAGATCTCTGACTGAGGGAACCTGGATGGGAACAGAGGTGGGCTGTAGACAGGTGAGGGCCGCTAACCCGCTCCCCGGCCATGCCAACCTAAGGGTTGTGTCTGAGGTTCCCATCGACACTTGGCTGGGGTTTGTTTAGATGTCATCTTGGAGGAAGAGGATGACCTGTACAACCAATCCAAGAACCCTTGGGTTGCTGAACAACACACGCCGCTAGAATGACAGCGGCAGTTGTGGCGCTCACCCGTGAGTGACCCCTGCTGCGACTCCCCTGCTGTGCTGCTACCTGGGGCCTGTTCCAGGAATGATTGTGCCACTGCCACTCGCAGGTGCAGACCTGCCACCTCTCTTTCCTGACCATACTGTTTGTTCTATAATGTACAGACACTGTTTGATGATCGATAACTGTATATGATAAATATACACCCTGTTTTTTGACATCCAAATGAAGCCCAGTAACAAGCTTAGGGTAACCCTTGGATCATAAAATGCGCTCCACAAATGGCCCAGGAAAAATTTACTTGTATGTGTCATTAAAAAACCTGTTTGTCTTAACTAAATGTAAAAGCACAAACCAGGCATAATTAACCTTCGGACATGAATAGCTTACAGGAAAAATGTAATAGTATTTTGGGCGTTGAAAAGACGGTTTTTCTTGGGACAGCACACCAGCAAAACAACGCATAATAAACCACAGGATGTAAATTGCGCCAAAGATTTGAGCTGCACAAACAGTAGCTTTGTAGCGTGTTACAATTGGCGTGTTTTTCTATGGAACACAACAAGAGATACAGTTTGTAATTAACCTTCCGCTTGTGAAATAAGGCTTACAGGAAAAATGTATATAATTTGTGCGGTGCAAAAGACGGGTTTATTTTTTCAGCACACCAGCAAAAGCAACGCTTAATTAACCCAGGATGTAAATTGCGCCAAGAATTAGCCACACAAACTAGTAGCTTTGGTAGCGTGTTACAATTGCGTGTTTTCTATGCCACACAACAAGAGATACAGTTGTAATTAAACCTTTGCTTGTGTATTAGGCTAGCAGGAAAAATTTATATATTTTGGCGTTGAAAAAGACTGGTTTATTTTTTTTCAGCACACCAGCAAAACAACGCTTAATTAACCCCTGGAATGTAATTGGCGCAAAGTATTGAGCCGCACAAACAAGTAGCTTTGTAGCGTGTTACTCAATTTGCTTTTTTATCTCGCCACACAACAAGAGAAAGATTGTAAATAACCTGTTGCTTGTGGACTTAGGCTACAGGAAAAAGTATATATTTTTGGCGTTGAAAAAGACGGTTTATAATTTTGTCAGCACACCAGCAAAACAACGCTTAATTAACCCCGGATGTAAATTGCGCCAAAGAATTGCAGTCCCGCACCAAACTAGCAGCTTTTGTAGCGTGTACAATTGCGTGTTTTCGACACCACAAAACCAAAGAATACTGTAGAAATTAACCTTTGTGGCTTTGAATTAGCTACAGGAAAAATGTATATATTTTGGCTTTGAAAAAGAGGTTTCTTGGGGGTCAGCACACCAGCAAATCAACGCTTTATTAACCCCTGGAATTATAAATTCGCAAAAGAATTGAGCCACCACAAACTAGTACTTTTAGCGTGTTTACAATTTTCGTGTTTACTAATCCACACAACAAGAAGATACAGTTGTAATTACCTTTGCTTGTGAATCAGGCTACAGAAAAATGTATATATTTGGCGTTGAAAAAAGCGTTTTTTCTTGGGGTCAGCACAACAGCAATAACAACGCTTAATGTAATCCCTGGATGTAAATTGTCAATAGAATTGAGCAGCCAAAAATGAAAGTGGTTTTTGTATTGTAAAACCTCTGTTTCTTTAAATGAATACAACATGATCTGGCTTAGCTCCCACTTGGATATTGAATGTATATGCAGCTGCAGGTGAACGCACACTGGATTTTCAATCCAATACCCCAGAAAAATTAGAAATAGAACATTAAAGAGAACAGTCCCTCTGAGACAAGCTGAGACACCCCACAGAAAATCGCTATAGAAAAATCAGTTCTTCAGTAAGAGCAAACAGCGCGCAGCACCTTTCCTGATACATGCAGTGAAACGGTATAGCTCCCAGCTTCGCGCCCGACTTTATAGTAGTGCGGTGACGTCCAACAAGAATCCCGCCGGTCCCTCTGATTGGCTTCACCTCTGCACATGTCATGCAGGCAATGCCCTTCTTCCTCCCCAGAGTGCTTTGCCCCATGTAACCATGTGCTCTCAGCCATTTTATCAATCAAAAGCACACTTCCGTTCACCCGAAGTACCCCAAAGTTCGACTTACGTTTCCGAACCGAAGTTTTCCTGAAATTCTAAACGATACCACTTCGTAAATCAATTCCTCCCATCTCTACCTATGACATCTCCTGACCTGTCTGTTAAAACTATGTTTTCATTGTTCTTTATATAAATGTATTACTGAATCTCCCAGCTGGGTGTTACCAGTTAGGGGTATGTCCCTGCAGAGTCTGACTTTGTCCAATCAGTGCTGACTGAGTCATTGTGTGCAGGGACACACCCCTCTGAACACTAGAATAGTAAAACCCAAATGACAGATTGAGTTATACATTTCTAGGAGGAATGACAAGAGTAACAGCCCAATGCTCTATCTATCTATCTATCTATCTATCTATCTATCTAGTTGTCTGTCTGTCTATCCATCTGTCTATCTTCTGTGAAATCAACCTGTCCAGTTATGAATCAACACTGATTGTGAATCAATTTCTCATGCTGTTGTGCAAATGGAGCAGCCAACAGGTATAAATGATATTCAATTAAGCAAGACAACCCTATAAGCGGATGGTTCTGCAGTGTTGACCAAAACCATTTCTCATGACTTCCATCCTTTTTGGCTGTTGTTTGGGTCACTTTCGCATTTTGTCATTGCTTCCAATTTAAAAGGTCTAAAAACCCACAGAAGTTGCTCAGATAGTGCAGCTCCTCCAGGATAGCACTCTGTGAGCGTGACAAGAATTTTAAAGCTGTGTCTTCAAACAATGCCCAGGATGGAAAAGTTTCCCAGGAGAAGGCCGTAACCGGGAATGGAGGGGGAAGTGGGAAAGGGTTACCAAATGAGCAGTAGGACCGCTATCTTCTCCTTTGTATGAGGATAAACAGTGCCAGAGCCCTGTAAAATGATTCCCAACGGGCCCACAAATATCCATGTGTTGTCAATAACTTATGAAGGTGTATGGGGTTGGCTCCACATTGGTGTTGTGAATACAGTGGTTGATTGGCATTTACCAGGAACACCAAAGATTGGGATTCAATTGGCCCCCTGTGCTCTTACGGATGAGGAGGTTCACATGACATATGTAAAGATGTGATGGAGTCTGGAATCCCGGGGAGAATGTTCTGCTGTCTGAGCCCCTCCGCAGACAGTTTGCAGTGGGTCAGTAATGGTTGTGGGGAGGAATTTTTTGGAAGGCTGCACACCCCCCCTGGTGCTGCCAGAGGTCCCCTGATGCCCTTGGTACGGGTGAGATCGTCAGTCCTTTGGGGAGCCATTTTTGAGGTGCTTTGGGCCCTGGTTTCCCTTCTGATGTATGACAATTTGGGCCCTCATGGGGCTGAAATTTTTGTGCAGTTCTGATGATGAAGGATTGATGTTGGGGACGGGCCCGGCCTATTCCCAGCCCTGAACCAAATCGGCACATCTGGGAATAGTCTCTTTCCATCCACCAACATCACATTGTACAGGAGTTGACTGATGTCCAGGTCTTGGAGGAGATCCATCAGGAGAACATCCGAAGCCTCATCAGGAGTATTCCCAGGTGTTGTACGGAGGTCAAACACGCACGTGGAGGCCACACACTACTGAGCCTCATTTCCTTGTCTTGAGGCATTTCCCTAAATTTAGATTAGCCTGAAATTTGATTTTCCCTTGATTTTGAGTATTTCCAAATCCAGAACTCCATTTGAATTAATTGTGACTTTCATTGATCTTTTTTTTATGTTTTTATTGTTCTCAACGCTTTCCCCTTTGTAATTAATAAAAGAACGCAAACTGGAATATTTCATTCATTGAGATATACTGTAGGATGTGGTATTTTAGTGTTCTCTTTATTTTTTTTGAGCAATAGATAGATATGTATAGATATAGTGGTTATGTATTGTAATAACTATATATTATATAGGTATAGTTATTATTTCACAGACAAATCAGGAGATGTCACAAGAATTATATTGGTGGAAACTTGTAACTGTGCATAAAGTTCGTGAAGTAAAATTTGCTAACAAATGTAGTATTTCTTTTCTATACTTGATCAATTCTTATATGTGCTGTGGAGAAAACACAAACTAAAAAGCCCAGAAGCGCACCCCTAGTGTAGGGTTTGGGGATATATTTGAAAAAAAAATAGGTGTGGTGGCCACTCACCTGGCTTTGGGTTTTGCCCCCAGTGGCACAAAACAGTAGAGCAGAGATGAATTTATATATTATTATATATATTATATATATATTAAAATATATATATATTTTTTAATTTTTTTAAATTTTTATATATATAATTTTTATATATTGGCACAGAGCGACTTAGAGTGGTTGCCTGTTTTTGCCACCAGGTCGAGTCATCCTGGTCCTGGTAGAGACGTGCCACTAAGAGCCTTGTCTTGTTGGGTGGAGTCAATTGTTATCTGTCAGCAGAGCCGTAACTTGAAGCTCCCGGGGCCCGAGTGCAAAAAGTAAAATGGGGCCCCCCCAGCCACCATGTGCTATTTAAAATTCTGGTGTCTTCTTATGTGGCAGAAAGGCTTTTGGGGCCCCTCAGGCTCCAGGGCCCGGTAGCGACTGCTACCTCTGCACCCCCTGTAGCTACGCCCCTTCTGTCGAACACTAGGTTGCTGGAAGCTGTAGGTAGCGGCTGAATCCAGCCCTTATGGGTTGGCTTCCCCGGAAAAGGCAGTTGGGTGGGTAGGTGGCTGTTCCCGCTCCCAGGTCTCCCGGTTCCAAGTTGGTTTTAGGGCCAGTCCCTGGATGGCGTAAAAAGTTGTCTCTCCAGGTGATCGGGGGGCGTGGTTGCTATTGGAAGTGGAGCAGCGTGGAGCCAAGGTGAAAGGGGTCTTGCCCCCCCGAGGCTTAAAAAGAAACCGGAAACCCCGTAAGAGGATGGCAAGCCAAAGAGGTGTGTTCTGTGCGGAGGTATGAGCCCCCGGGTTGGGGGGTTAAAAAGTGCCTAAGTTTTGTTAGTGGCCCGACGGCCCAAGGGTTTTTTTTTATCCTGTGTAGCTGTACATTTAAATCTGTGCCGGAAAAATTAAAATGGCTGAAGCCAGTTGAAACTGAACCCCGTGTTGGAGTGCCATCGTTTTCCCAAGAGGTTCCCGAGGAAAAGACCCCAAAGGGTGCCCAAGACGGGGGCTGGACGAGTGTGGTCTTACAATTATTATTTTTATATTTTTATTATATTTATATATTTTATATATTTTCCCTCTTGGGGGGAATCCATTGGGTGATCCAGGGGAATGGAGAAGACCCAAATTTTTTTGGTTGTATTGCGGCTATGGTGTTCATGGTTCCCGGGGGGGAGAGCAAAAAAATTTTCCCGGGTGAGAGTATATGAAGAGTCTGTATACCCGTACTCCTTCAATAAGAAGGACAATACACATGACTAGTAGTGGCGCTGAACTTTTGAGTAAAATAAATTTAAATGCTTTGAAAACCCCAATTTAGGATATTTTATTATGAGAATAAATAAAAAAGAGCAGGCGAAAATAAAACAATAACTAAAAAAAGTGAGGGGGGGAGCTCGTGTTTGAAAAAGCCTTTCTGGCTTCTCAGGCTAATGGATCCCTGATGTCAGGGACCGGTCGGGAACCAACAGAAAGTGGGCCTGACTTGTTCCAGCCCTGCCCCTCCCTTTTGGGGGGAACCCCGACTCCTTAATAGGCCGGCCCCACCGGGATGATGGTGCACGAATGGGTGCGAAAAGACGGGACAAACGGGACCCCAAAACAATAAACTAGTCGGCGGTCCAAATTTGGGCAAAAGTAGGGGCAGCGAGGTAAGGACGTGAGCGAGAGGGAAAACGGGGGCGGTCCAAAGTCGGCAAACATTTGGGGAACGAAGTACAGAGGTGAGACAAAGGGAAATAACCAGGTCCAAACCAAAGGTAAAATACGGTCGGGCGCGCAGTACAAAATCAAAGGAAAAGAGAATTCAGGAGAAAAGGGGTCAAATACAGAAAAGGCACATTCAAAGGGAAGGGGCTAAAAAGGCAAAATACCTCATGACCCCCCCCCCGGGGAGGTAAAAGGATCCTTAAAAGGGAGCAGGGACCAGAACAGAAGTGTAGGTGGAAAAAAACAAAAAACTAGATGGGGAAAAACAAGGCTGTCATAAAGGAGGAAACACTGGTTAGCTGAAAGGTGTGGAGGACCCTGGCCACGGGCGTTGGCCGGAATCAATTACCTACAGGGAAAGAGGACTCGTTCACATAGAAAATAAAAATACAAGGTATTATTTTTAAAAACATGGTTTCGTCTTTACCGGCCGTGGCCGGCGCCCAGAACCAAAAAGGGGGGGCATGCAGGCAAAAAATAAAAACCCCTGAATATTAGATTTTTTATATGCAGATTTTAAAATTTATTATAAATGTTTTAATTTTGGTATATTTTGTATTTACTAAAAAAAAGCATAGTAATTTTTCTCGCGGTAATTTTCATCAATTCTGGTCTTCCTCTGACTTTCCATCTCTCGGGCCCTCGAAGCTTAAAGTTTTTAAAATGTTTTTTTAAAGATTTTAAAAAAAAAGGGCACTTTCTTGGTTTTCCAAAAAAGGACTAATAAGATTAACTGTTCCACTAATTTATCAGTGACAAGTGCTAATAAATAATCTGTGAAAATGCTCTTATCCTCAGGTGGTATCACAGTCACATCACTTATTTAAGGAGCTCTGTGGTTACTAAAGTTCTCCAGCTTGAATAAAACTTAAAGGGGTGTTCCCACCATTCACACTGGAGCACGTTAATCAAGGAGGTTTCGCCAAAAATAATGGTGTACATTCTTTGCACCATTTATTGTGTTTATTAGATAGTTTAAAGACACTTTTGCATCTTGTCCGACAAAAGGGGTGTGGCTGGCATTGGTAAAGTGATGTGTCTGCATAAAAGTGGGCATTGCTTAGTGTGCACCACCGTGCTCCAAAAAATGCGGCAAGGCTTTACCGCATTTACTGGCATAACGTAAGCCAATTTAGAAATGGTTAGACTAGACAGTTCTAAAATGCACCAGCTTAACCAACACTTTGATAAATGTGGCGCATTGTCTAGCCTAACGTTACACTGTCTAAGACTTAGACAGTATTGATTAATCTGTCACATTAATGGCAAATAATCGTTAGGATATATCATCAATGTGTGATAGGTGCAGGTCCCACTTTTGAGACCTGCGCTGATCTTTAAAATGGGCCTGAAACCTGTTTGTTTTAAATGGAAAGGTGGTCAGAACTCTTCCACTGAATTCAATAGAAGTTCCAAATATCCTTTCAAATATTCCCAGCTATAACTATGTGACCCATAAATGTATTATATTCAAAAAATCTAAAGTTACTGGAGGCACTGTATGACTATGCTATAGACTCATGTATAACCCATATGTTTTTTTATTATTCTACCATCATTATAACCTCTAATAATCTCTGCTAAAACACATGGACAATGAAACAGCCACAAAATATTTGTCATTTGGTATCTGTATTCAGCTATGATGCTCAACAATACTCTTTCTAAAATTGACCAAAGACTTTAAATAGCTCTGGACAGATTCTACTATTGGAGGACTACTTGGACAGCTTACATTTTTGTTGCTTACAGTGTGCCCTCAATGGAACTGAAGAAGGAAATCTCTGTCAGCTGTTCCCTATCATTGCATCCCCACAGACATCATAATGGAGAGCAATTGTCGGAACAAATTGTTAAATTGTGTGCACTAGATTAATAGAGAAGTTATGAATTCATAGTTTTCCAATAACCAGAATTAAATAAAGGAAGAGGAGAAATGTACATAATTCCTTCCTCTATTTAGGATCTACTTCTGGTTTGGGCTAAATGGAAAATATCAAAAACTGCCCTGAAATTGCCTTACATGGTGCCTCTGTTAAGGGGTTAGCCTGCAAAGCAAGAAAAAACGAAATCATGAATCTGGTCTTCATTTATCTCCCTGTGAGGTTCTCTGTGTTTTCCTTTCTTGTAGCTGAGCAGCAGCATTTCCTGCTTGAAAGTTGTTCCCTTTAACCTGCAAGAATACGAGCCCTAGGATCTTTTATTGTGGTTTATGTTCCTCCCTTCCAACCTCAATATCAGTTCACACCCTTTGCTTTCTCTGTAATGTTGAAAACCTTAGAGGCAAGACCAAAGAGGTGTGGTTTCTAAGATCTCCCTGAATAATAATAATAAAAAAACCTTTTGATCATCTGATCTTCTAGGCTTGACACAGCTCTGTGTTGGAGACACAGAACTACTGCACTTCCTGTTATTAAACAGCTGATGTAAAGCTGCATGAAGCTCAACGAAAATGTAATGGAAAAGTATATTGCAAAAGTGCTTAACTTTGGGAGAGATATTATTTAGATTTTTTTTTTACTCTAGACAACCCTTTAGAGGAAGCATATTGTGGAAGTACACACGGCTTTGAGTGAATGCACCTGCGCTTCGCTCATCAGAGCCAGCTCCCGGCAGGAAACACCTCAGTCTGGCACAGCGGCTTTGCGTGAGTAAACTTCTTTATTTTAAATACATGTGCAGCGGTACAAACATGTAAAAAAGCTGGCACTAGGCCAACGTGTTTCGGGAATTACAAGACGACCCTACAAGGGATTTAAAATCAAAACTTGAAAAATTATTAGAGGAAGGTGAAACCCTGGGAGCCATAACTAAAAAACAAAAACAATATCTAATGGTAGATGATCCAGTAATACCTATCTTCTATGACGCCCCAAAGATACATAATGGTAATTTTCCACCTAACCTAAGACATATTATATCAGGAAATGGCTCCCTGGGTGAACGACTCGGCACCTGGGTAGACAAGCATTTGCAACCCCTTGTACGTAGCAGACCAGGCTATATAAAAGACTCCAAAGAAGTTCTAAAAGCACTCACAAACAAAGAATGGCAGGAAAATTACATCTGGTTAGGGTGTGATGTGGTTAGTTTATATTCTAGTTTACCACATGACTTGGTTATTCTGGCGGTATCGTTTTTTCTTAAAAATGATAGCAATTATAGCGATGAGAAACAAATGTTTATCCTTATGGCGATAGAGTACCTGCTTAAATACAATTATTTTAAATTCTCAAATGAGTTCTACCTGCAATTAATTGGGGCCCCAATGGGTGCCACTTCGTCCCCTTCTCTGGCTAACTTACTCATGGCATGGTGGGAGCACCATGCCATATATAGTCAGGATAATCCGTTTCGAAATGGTATTCTGTGGTATGGGCGCTACATTGACGACCTCCTGCTCATATGGGGTCGCGATGTAGCGCTCATACAATCCTTTATGGAGTATATTAATTTAAATGCATGTAATCTCCATTTTACGTGTAATTGGAACAAAGAGAGTTTACCATTCCTGGATATTCTCCTTAGAGGCAACACACAAATGGGTTGTATTACAACTACCCAATACCGTAAACCGGGGACTGGTAATACCATCCTTAAGGCCAATAGTTGCCATTCACGAAAAACAATAGAAGCCATCCCATATGGAGAATACCTTAGATCCAAACGCACTTGCACCTTGGAATCTGACTACTATGAGGTGGAAAAACAAATAGATCGTAGATTGCTCCAGAGAGGTTATACAAAGGAAAACTTGACAGCAGCAAAAAATAAGGTAAAATCAATATCACAATCCCAGCTATTAAACAGTGAGTCAAAAACAAAGAAAAAATCTTATGCAAAACAAAAGGTGATTTTTACCACAGAATACAGTACCAATTTTCAGGAAATCAAAAACCTGTTCTATAAAAATATAGGTATTCTACGCCAAGATCCCATCCTATCTGAGATACTGGACAGAGGTGTTGGTTGTGTTCCAAAAAGAGGCAAAACGGTGGGCAACGTTATATCACCTAGTGCCCTTATGACTAATGATGTACATACAACATGGCTATCGTTTAAAGGCTTTTTTGCATGTGGTGGAGTACAATGTAATCTATGCAGTTTTGCCAAAAAAACTAATAAGTTTAATGATGCATCGGAAACTAAAAACTATCAGATAAAGCAATTTTTAAATTGCGATAGCCACCATGTGGTGTACATCATAGAATGCACAACATGCTGCAAGAAATATATAGGTAGCACCATCCACAAGCTAAAAACAAGAATAGGTGAACACCTAAATAGCATTAGAAAAAACATAGGACAAACATCGGGAGCTGCAAAGCATTTAAAAGGCCCGAAACGCGTTGGCCTAGTGCCAGCTTTTTTACATGTTTGTACCGCTGCACATGTATTTAAAATAAAGAAGTTTACTCACGCAAAGCCGCTGTGCCGGACTGAGGTGTTTCCTGCCGGGAGCTGGCTCTGATGAGCGAAGCGCAGGTGCATTCACTCAAAGCCGTGTGTTGTTCGACTGTGGAGCTGCAGTCTGTCCGAGCCAGGCATCGGAAGTACTCCATAAGGGATTACAGAGCAAAGGTGAAGCCAGAAGAACTGAAGGTGAGCCTATTTTGCATATGTATTGTGGAAGTATTCTTTGTAGAAACAACGTCTCTAGGGAAGACTGCCTCGGTAGTTAAAGGGGCTGTCTCACCATGCAGTTTCACAGAACCACAGACAATTTCAAACTCCCACTTCTTGGTCAGGATGTGGGTGGTTCTATAACAGTGATTGATATATCAGCTTTGTTATTCCTAACTATTCCTGTTACAGTGACATGACTGCTGCAGGTTTATAAACTATAGTGCACCAAGCTACAAAGCTCTGAAAGGTTTAAACTTGTTCTTCACTTAGATAAACAAGCTCCTGTGCTGGAGGTAAGACTCAGCAGAGAGTGAGTCACCATAGTCAGACAGGGGCTCAAGGAGCAATGAAAGCAGGAAAAGTTGGTCAATAAACTAGAGAAACTTGTGTGCACAAACAGTAGTTAAAATTTCCTCTACAGTATATCTTAAACAAAGCAAAATCAGAACAGCAATGTATTTGTTAATAGTCTCTATTTACCTACATGTTTAAAGCAGTCAAGGTGGTGAGAAAACCCCTGTAAGCATCCAAAGAAACAGGACATTTTTTTTTCTACAGTATTGTCTATTCATTCCCAAGGAAAAAAAAACTCTGCATCAAGAATCTTGCAATATGGATCTGCTATTACTGTTCAATTTAATGTAAAACTTGTAAAGTTATAATGAGGTCATATGCACATGGTCAATAGATTGTCTTGCTCATGGTCTTAGGTAGATCCGCTAACATGTGCATACAAGCCACATAACATATCTTCATATAAGTATTTTAACCAAATCATTCCACCTGTTTTCCATTTAACAAGCAGCCAGCTTCTTTGCAAAAAAAAAAAAACATTTTATTTTTTCTTTGCCTCCCCATGCAATGATATTGATTATCTATGTCCTGCTTCTTTTAAATCTGCACCAGTGTAAAAAATATTTAATCTCTTTCACACTAGTTAAATTAGTAAAGGCGCATTAATAAAATCCTCTGCTTCTCATTTTTGAACGTTCTAATAATAAACAGGGTAGTCTCGTCTGCTGATCACACAGATACCTGCAGGCGGACAGAAAAATGACAGAAGATAGAGGTGCAGCAATGATCAGCCCTTTTCAATCATGTACTTAACTTATACACAGCTGCTAAAAGAATGCGTTTAGTCAGAGTATCCCGAAATCACATATATCACGTGAAGTCTATGTCCACCATCCCTATTCGAGTGATTTAAAAAGATAAAAGAAGCAACTTTGCTAATAAGTGGTCTTAATTAAAAATTCTTTATTGCTTGTGCCTACAGCTCCGATGCCTGTCTATACGTTTTCATTGTAACAGAAAACAAGCAAAACCTGTGTACTCTGATCCTGCAATTAAACCTCCCCTTCACCTATGTCTTAAAGGAGTTTTTTCACTACAATGATTACTTTTTAAAATGTAGCGAAAGGTAAATAAAGACTATTATCAAGCACATTGCTGTTTTGATTTACTTTGGTCAGGAGATAAAGAAGATTTTATCTCCTCTAAGGGTATGTTCACACAGTTGATTCAAAATTCAAAATTGACATTCAAAATTGACATGACACTTCTTTTTTGGCGCCCAAAACAGTGTCAAAAGAAGCGTCTAAAACATGCTTCAAAATCTTGTTGTGTGTGAATTACAATGCTGTTTTACATAGGAATAAATGAAAATTAATGTGTTTTGGAGGCTTTATGATGCTGATGAAATGCTCCAAAAACAGCTTCAAAATCAGCCATGTGAAAATAAGAGTTTTTTTCTGGTTACCTACCACCTCTCCCCACCTCTCTCTCCTCTTTCTCTTATCTGATTGGTCTAAGCTGCCATTAGTCAATTCAACTATGGTGACTCATTCCCTGCAGTCTTATCTCTAACAACTGAGTTTGTTTACTTATCTAAATACCCTTTAGAGCTCTATGTCCTTGTGTACTACACTGTAAAAATCCCTGGATTGTGGTGGTCTGAATAGGACCCAAACGAGAGTTATCAATAGTGTAGGAATCAAAAGCGTAGGACCACCTGCCTTGAGATCCCGTTGAAGTTAGGAGGTTGCTTAAACAGTTTTGATCAAAAATGTGAAATGAGAATCTCAAAATTTTTTCATATATCCTAGATAGCAGAAATGCTTTTTTCAAAATTCCTATGTCCCCTTTGATAGTGCTTCAGTTTATAATGTTCCACTGTTATTGTAATATATCAATTGGGAGGTCGACCACACCAATTCCAGTGTCTTTACTCAGGCTATGATGGCCGGTATTGAAGCAATAACCTTGCAAAACCAACTTTTCTAGATAAGCCACTGCTAGAGATGGACGAATCGATTCTAACGAAGTGGAATTCATTTAGAATTTCATGAAAACTTCGGTTCCGCACGAAGCCGAAGTTTATGGTACTTCGCGGGAATGAAGTATCTTTTTTATTGCAAAATGGCGGCGAGCACATGGTGTTACTTGGGGCAGAGAACTCTGGGAGGAAGAAAGGAACACCCTCAATGATATGCGCAGACATGAAGTCAATCAGCGACCAGCGGGCTTCTGTGACGTCACAGCCCTATAAATACGGACGTCATCTTAAATCCTCACACTTTTCAGTGTGTGTCCTGTCATAAGCACCTAGCTGCTGCACGATATTTAGAGATGGGCGAATTGATTCTAACGAAGTGGAATTTGTTTAGAATTTAAGGAAAACTTCGGTTCGGAACGAAGTCGAACTTTGGGGTACTTCGGGTGACAAAAGTGTGCTTTGATTGTTTAAAATGGCTCGAGCACAGGGCCCGTTACATGGGGCAAAGCACTCTGGGAGGAAGAAGGGCATAGCCTGCATGACAATGTGCAGAGATGAAGCCAATCAGAGACCGGCGGGATTCTGTGACGTCACCGCACTATATAAGTCCGGGCGCGACGCTGGGAGCTCACACTCATCTCACTGTACTGATCAAGGAAGGTGCTGCTGCGGCTGATTGTGATAGCGATAGCTCTTACTGAAGAACTGAATTTTATACAACGATTTTTGTGGGGTGTTTTCAGCTTGTCTCAGAGGACTGCTTCCTTAATGTTCTATTTCTGAATTTTTGGGGTATTGGATCTGAAGTCCAGTGTGCGTCCACTGCAGCTGCATATAATTTTACTGCTATCTGCTCACAGCTCATTGAATTTTCAAAGGGGGATCTAGCCAGTTCCTGTTGTATCATTTAAAGAAACAGCATTTTTACAATACAAATACCACTTCATTTTTGGCTGCTAAATTTTCTTTTGCGCAATTTACACCCAGGGGTTAATTAAGCGTTGTTTTTCTGCTGTGGTGACTCCAAGAAACCGTCTTTTTCACCGCCAAAAAAAATTTTCCTGTAGCCTAATTCACAAGCAAAGGATAATTACAATTTTTTCTCTTGTTGTGTAGCGTAGAAAATACGCCTTTTGTAACGAGCTACAAAGCTCGTAGTTTGTGGTTGCTCAATTGTTTGGCGCAATTTACATCCAGGGGTTAATTAAGCGTTGTTTTTCTGCTGTGGTGACAAAAATAAACTTCGAAAACTTCGGTTCTGAACGAAGTCGAAGTTTGGGGTACTTCGGGTGGACGAAGTGTGCTTTTGATTGATAAAATGGCTGCGAGCACATGATGTTACATGGGGCAAAGCACTCTGGTAGGAAGAAGGGCATAGCCTGCATGACATGGGGCAGAGATGAAGCCAATCAGAGACCGGGGGGATTTGTGAAGTCACCGCACTATATAAGTTCCGGGCGCAATGCTGGGAGCTCACACTCCTCTCACTGTACTGATCAAGGAAGGTGCTGCTGCGGCTGATTGTGATAGCGATAGCTCTTACTGAAGAACTGATTTTTATACAACGATTTTTGTGGGGTGTCTCAGCTTGTCTCAGAGACTGCCTCTCTTAATGTTCTATTTCTGAATTTTTGGGGTATTGGATCTGAAGTCCAGTGTGCGTCCACTGCAGCTGAAATTACATTTTAATGCTATCTGCTCACAGCACATTAAATATCAAAGGGGGATCTAAGCCAGTTCTGTTGTTTCATTTAAAGAAACAGCGTTTTTACAATACAAATACCACTTCATTTTTGGCGCTCAATTCTTTTGCGCAATTTACATCCAGGGTTAAAATAAGCATTGTTTTTCTGCTGTAGTGACTCCAAGAAACCGTCTTTATCACTGCCAAAAAATAAAATTTTCCTGTATCCTAATTCACAAGCGAAGGTTAATTACAATTTTTTCTCTTGTTGTGTAGCGTAGAAAACAGGAAATTTGTAACACGCTCAAAGTAGTAGTTTGTGGTTGCTAAAATGTTTGGTGCAATTACACCCAAAGGGTTAATAAGCGTTGTTTTCTGCTGTGGTGACAAAAATAAACCGTCTTTTCATCGCCAAAAATTACAATTTTCCTGTAGCATAATTCACAAGGAAGGTTAATTACAATTTTTTCTCTTGTTGTGTAGCGTTAGAAACACGCATTGTTCACGACAAAGCTCGTATTTTGTGGTTGCTCAATTGTTTTGGTGCAATTTACATCAGGGGGTTAATTTTAAGCGTTGTTTTTCTGGCTGTGGTGACAAAAAAAACCGTCTTTTTCACACCAAAAAATTACAATTTTCCTGTAGCATAATTCACAAGGGGAAGGTTAATTACAATGTTTTCTTTTGTTGTGTTAGCGTAGAAAAACGAAATTGTAACAGTACAAAGCTCGTAGTTTTTTTGGGTTGTCAATTCTTTTGCGCAATTTACATCCAGGATTTTAATTTTAAGCATTGTTCTGCAGTTGTACTCAGTAATAGAAACTTTGTTTTTTCCCGCCACAGAAGAAATTCTGTATCATAATTTCATATCCGAAGGTTAATTAAGCCTGTTTGTGCTTTTTTATTCAATAAAATACACAGAGTTTTTAAACGGCACATACAAAGTCAATTTTTCCTGCCCATTTGTGGAGCGCAATTTATATCCAAGGGTTACCAAGCTTTTTTTTATTTGGGTTCATTTGGAGTCAAATACAGGTGTGTATTTATCATTTTAAAAGATATCTTCATCAAACAGTGTCTGAAACATTTTAGAACAAACAGTATGTCAGACAGAGAGGTGGCAGGCTCTTCACCTGCGAGTGGCAGAGGCACAAACATTCCAGGACCAGGTCGCAGCACAGCAAGGGGACGTCGCAGCAGCGGTCACTCGGGGAGGCCACAACTGCCGCTTTCATCTAGCGGCCGTGTACTAACTAGCAACCCAATGGTTCTTGATTGGTTGACTAGGTCTTCCACGTCCTCCCAGATGACATCTGACAACCCCAGCCAAGAGTCGGCGGGAACGTCAGACACAATCCTTAGTTGGCATAGCCCGGGAGTGGGTCAGCGGCCCTCACCTTTCCTCAACCCGCCTCTGTTCCATCCAGTTCCCTCAGCCAGAAATCTACTATGTGGTCTGGGCTCGGGCGCCACTATATAGCGAGGATGAACAATTTGAGGAGGGCAGTCAGCAGCTACTTGGCAGCGAAGAAATGGGGCCAATATCCCCTGCTTTTTGCAGTAGGCGGCCAAGTATAGATTTTGAGAGTGGCATGGGAGGTCATGTTGTGAGGGGTCAGCTTCTGCATACCAAGATCGGTGATGAGGACAGCAGTGACATGAAACACAAATAGATGATGATGTAGCCGACCGCACTTGGGACCCGGGTGAGGCAAGGGCTTCATCATCGTCAGGAGAAGAGGGCGTCAGCTTGCGCATCAGGCAGCGGCGCAGCCAGCAAGTGGGTTGTGTGGCCGTGTGTCAGCAGGATAGCAGCAGTGAGAGGTTGGGAGCCAAGCGGCCACGGGGTAAAAAACCGCTTTGCAGGCCCAAGAAAGTAGTGGCACAGGGGTCACGAGGCAGCGGCAGCAGTAGTCACTCAGTGTGGAGGTTGGCGGTAAAATTCGATACTCACGGTTGTGGCAGTTCTTTGCTATGACAACCGGAGGAGCTGAATATGGGTATATGTAGAATCTGTGGGCAAAAGTGAAGCGTGGTCAGGGAGCTAACGTTGGCCCCATGGCCCTGCGTCAACACATGCAGCTCACCATCCGGTGGCCTGGGAGAAACGTGGCTGAGATGTGGTGGCCCAAATCCTGCCGCACAGCAACAACAGCAAGCGCAGCGCCCAGTGGCACGCTGCCATTGCAGCCAGTCAAGGCTTCTCCCTCTGCAGAAGGGAGCTGTTTCTCTTTGACATCATCTCCCGGTCCAAAATGCTCCTGCTCCTTCGTTACTCATGGCGCCAGCAGTTCGGTTCAGCGAGGCGATTGCAAAGAGACAACAGTATGCGTCCAACCATCCTAAGGTGCAGCAGCTGACCGTGCTCCTGTCCAAGTTGTTGGTACTGCAGCCCCTCCCTTTCCCAAATGGTGGACTCTGCACCGTTCAGAGAACTAATGGCTTGTGCCAGCCAAGATGGAGAGTTCCAAGCCGTAATTTCTTTTCCAAAAAGGCAGTACCAGCACTTCATAAAATATGTAGAACAGAAGGGGGGCCAGTCCTTGAGCTTATGGGTTTGTTCTAAGGGGGCACGGCAGCGCGGAGTCTGGAGCGTAACTACGGTCAGGGCCAGTACATGTCCTTTACGGCCCACTGGGTGAATGTGCTTCCTGCCCAGGCACAACAACAACTTGGGCAGGAGACGCCGCTTTTCTCCCCACGTTGTCAAACTGCGGCTCCTGCGCCAATGTCCGCCTCCTCCTCCTCCTCCACCACCACCACCATCTCAGCCTTCAAGTACTGCTCATCATACCACAACGTGAGGGCACAGCGGTGTCACGCAGTTTACACCTGGCTTGCCTCGGCGAACTAAGTCACACAGGGGGGGAAACTGCTCCGCACATGCAGCAAGAAATCGATGTGTGGCTTTCTCCGCGCCAACTGCAAATCGGAACCATGGTGACGGACAATGGGAGTAACATGGTGTCTGCGCTGCATCGAGGAGGGATGGTCAATGCGCTCTGCATGGCTCACGTGTTCAATCTGGTTGTGAAGTCTTCCACTGATCTTCAGAAGATTCTGAAAATGGCCAGGAAACTGTGCATGCACTTCATCCATTCCTACAAAGCCAGGGAAAACCCCCTCGAGTTGCAGCGGCAGAAAAGGCCTCCCCCAAAACACTCTGATATGTGATGTTTCCACCCATCGGAATTCCAGCCTGCACATGTTGAACCGACTGTATGACCAGAGAAAGGCCATTAACGATTTTTAGATGATCCAGGCGGAGAGGAGTACTCCCCTGTGTAACTTTGATGTCAGCCAGTGGCAGCTCATGCGTGACACCTGCCGTTTGTTGAGGCCATTCGCGGAGGCCACGTTATTTGTCAGTCACCAGGACTACGGGATGAATAACGTATTCCACTGCTTCATGTCTAGGGAAAAGATGCTGAAAAAAAATCTGCCTGGGCAGGGGACTGGAGACGTGGCGACTACATCTCGTGGCCACATGAGTCCGGTGGGGACTGAAATGGAGGAGGAGGAGGCGGAGGAGGGCATTGGAGCAGAAGCATTGTCTGGTGAAATGAGTGGATTTTCTACCCAGGTGACAAGAGAGGAGGAGCAGGAGCAGCTGGAGATGAGGAAGATGAGGTAGATGACCCGCAGGCACCGTGGCAGTATACAGTGGAGATGGAGGCAGGGAGCCCCTCGGAGTCACTTGTGCAGATGGCCCGCAGCATGCTTATTTGCCTGGCTAGTGACAGCCGAATAGTCACATCCGGCAGAGGGATGACTTCTGGCTCCCACCCTATTGGACCCTCGCTACCGGTCCAAAATGGGAGCCTTTTCCCAGCTATTGAGAGGGGGACAAACTCAAATACTATAGGGAAATCCTCCGTAGTCAGTTGGCCGCTGCCTATGTGCAGCATCGTCCCTCTTCTGACAGGTCTGACCGGGGGGTTCTTCAGCGCTCACGTACTACTGCCGCGCTGCTGGGGGAAGGTGGGGGTGTCAGATCAGTACCAGCTCCATCAGCAGCAACCTAAGTCTGGAGTCACTGATGAGCAGCTTCCTTCACCCGCCTAGTGAGGAGGGCAGTCGCCAGCAGCAGCAGCAGGACCTGGAGCAGACCCTGAACCAACAGGTGGTGGCCTACTTGGACAGCACTCTGCCAACCCAGTTAGAAGATCCGCTGGACTACTGGGCAGCCAAACTGGATGTGTAGCAGCAACTTGCCGAGTTTGCAGTGGAGAAGCTGTCCTGCCCGGCCAGTAGTGTGGCATCAGAGCGGGTGTTCAGTACGGCGGGGGCCATCGCTACCCCAAGGAGAATCCACTTGTCCCGGGGAAATGTGGAACGACTGACCTTTGTCAAGATGAATCAGCGTGGATCGGCGGATTTCCCCACACCAATGCTTTGGCTCAGACTACAATCAGCCATGACGCTCACCCAAACTGTGAGAAATTAGTCTGGGGTTCAAACTACCTGCTTCAGCCACTATTCTGATGCCGCCACCGCCTGATTGCCCCACCCTCGCTGACAGTTTCTCCATCTGCCACCAACCATCTTTACCAGGGACTGGTATTGCCACCCACCTCCACACTCTGTCATTGTGCCACTGTCTGACCTCATGCTGCTGTTGTTGCTGGTGCCATGACATCCACACTGTGTCATTGTGACACTCTCTGACCTCATGCTGTGGCCTACTCCAGTTGTTGCCACCTCCAGAATGTGATTGTGCCACTGTCTGACCTCATGCTGCTGCTGTGGCTGCTGCCGTGACCTAGACATCGTGTCATTTTGCCATTCTGTTGCCTATTCGTGTTTTTGCCACCTCCAGAATGTCATTGTGCCACTGTCTGACCTCATGCTACTGCTGTGGCTGATGCCGTGACCTACACACTTTGTCATTGTGCCACTGTCTGACCTCATGCTGTTGCTGCCGTCACCTCCACTCTCTGTCATTGTGCAACTCTGTGGCCTACTACTGTTTTGCCACCTCCAGAATGTCATTGTGCCACTGTTTGACCTCATGCTGCTGCTGTGGCTGCTGCCCTGACCCACACACTGTGTCATGTGCCACTGTCTGACCTCATGCTGCTGCTGTGGCTGCTGCCGTGACCTACACACTGTGTCATTGTCCCCCTCTTTGGCCTACTCCCGTTTTTGCCACTTCCAAAATGTCATTGTGCCACTGTCTGACCTCATGCTGTGCTGTGGGTGCTTTCCGTGACCACACACTGTGTCATTGTCCCAATCTCTGGCCTACTCCTGTTTTTGCCACCCCCATAATGTCATTGTGCCACTGTCTGACCTCATGCTGCTGCTGTGGCTGCTGCCGTGACCTACACACTGTGTCATTGTGCCACTGTCTGACCTCATGCTGCTGCTGTGGCTGCTGCCGTGACCTACACACTGTGTCCGTGTGCCACTGTCTGACCTCATGCTGCTGCTTTGGCTGCTGCCGTGACCTACACACTGTGTCATTGTCCCAATTTCTGGCCTACTCCTGTTTTTGCCACCTCCAGAATGTCATTGTGCCCCTGTCTGACCTCATGCTGCTGCTGCCCTGACCTACACGCTCTGTCATTGTGCCACTGTTCTGAGCTCATGCTGGTGCTGTGGCTGCTGCCATGACCTACACACTGTGTCATTGTGCCACTCTGTGGCCTACTCTGTTTTTGCCACCTCTAGAATGTCATTGTGCCACTGTCTGACCTCATGCTGCTGCTGTGGCTGCTGCCGTAACCTGCACGCTGTGTCATTGTGCCACTTTGTGGCCTACTCCTGTTTTTGCCACCTTTCCCGAAGTCATTGTGCCCCCTCTCTTACCTCATGCTGCTGTGGCTGCCGCCGTCACCTCCACACTCTGTCACTGATGTTGCCACCTGAGCCCTCAGCTTGTTTTTTCCAGCTGTCACTGGCATGACTTTATCAGGCAACATTCCTGCTTCAGTTTTTTGGTCAGTTTTGCCCTCTTAAGTGCCCAGGGAATTTTATAGTGAAGCGATTCTAAGAGAGGCGGCAGTCATGTGCGTGTCATACTAAAACACAACATTATATGAAGACCAAACCAAGCTCCCTCTGCATATTTAAGCATGGCATGACGTTCTACAGCACCCTGCAGGCTCTGTGCAGCCTGGAAATAGCTGTTTTTTAACGTGATTCATTCCAAAGTAATTCGGAACAAAGTTATTTTTTGTCGGGAAATTCGGCGAAGTGAACGAACCGAATTTCGGGAAATTCGCCCATCTCTTACTATATTGAGCAATTTACAAAACAAACTCGTTTTATCAGCAACTGGGGGGGAAAGCCCATTACAATTGTGTGTCATTTGGCCACTTGTGATTTAACCAGCGTTATTATTTTCTTGTAGTGTGGGGTATTTTCCCCCAAAAAGGGTCCAAAGTGGGTGTATTTTCTTTTCCCCATAATCCTACAAAAATAGCTCCAAGAACTCCTTTTAAACCAACCTGAGATACTCCTCATGAACATATTAAACAAAAAAAAAATTTTGGGAGTACAATTCAATAAAAAATAAAAAAATTTCCTTTTATTAACATTTTACATAAACATGACAAAAAAAGGGAAAAAAAAAAAACATAACAACAAGGGGAACAACCAATACAAAAAAAAGGCGGCACAGCAAAAATAAAAAACTATAATTCAATGTTCCCCAGTTAAAATTAGGGGTTGAGCGATTTTTATTGAAAAAGTTAAAAATCGGCAGGGTTTTTTTATGTTCATCGGATTTTTTCGATCAAGCCATAATTTTGGTTAAAATATGCGCATAATCTATTAATATACATGAAAAAAACTTTGAGATTCTTAGTTCACATGTCTTTGATCAAAAAATGCTTAAGCCACCCACGAACTTACAACTGCCTCAGGTGGGGGTGGTCCTAACGCTATTTTTCCCCTCTCAATAGACCAAAATTCAGGCCTCTCTTTTTAAGGTCAACCGACCTTTTTTAAATCCAGAGGGAAAAAAAAAAAAAAACCCCAAACCTTGCAAGTTGCCCCTATAAAACAGCCTGTGAAAGTGGGCGGGGGGGAAACCAAAATGGAAAAACCCCCCTCCTCCCTAAAATAGTTTAAAAGCAATATATCCAAATAAAAATTATAGTTTCTGCACAAAAAACATTTCAAAAAAAAACACAATGTAAAACCGGGTGCCATTTGGAAAGGTTGCCGGCAAAATATCATTTAAAAAAAATTTTTTTTCAAGAGGACCTTTTCAGACCTCCAGTTTAAAGGGGCCCCAACTTTTCCTGAGGGGCGCCCCTTCAAAAAGGGGAAAGTAATGGTCTTTTGTTTTTTCTTTCTGTGGCTTTTAAAACCAATGTTTTCCCTTTAAAAAGTAGCACTTATCCATTTGACGGGTTTGTGGTTTTAAATTTCCAGTTTCTCCACCCCTTTTTGGGGTGTAAAATGGGGTTGTTGTTCCTCTCCCCATAATTTTTAATTTGGCCCATCGGGGGATAATCTTTTAAATGGGAAAAAATTTTGGGAAATCGTCTTGATAATTCCCCGATATCGACAAACGACCCGATAAACTTTTCCCCGGGGAAAAATTGCTCATCCCAGTTATAAGCAAAAAGGGTTTTCCAGTAGTCCCCAAGCCAAAAAAACCAGAAGCGTCCCCCACATTTTTTAACCAAGAAACGGGTGAACACATTGAAAAATATCTCTTTGGTTAACGGCATAGCAACCTCAATACAAAGCTATAAAAAACTCTATAAAATTTTGTAATTTAAATTATTTTAAACCTCCCCTCCCACCCAACACAAACTAAAAAGGGGCCCCAATGAAACGATTTTAAAAAGAAAAATCTACCTGAGAGACATCATAAACAAGCCCAATTTTTCCCCCTTAGGGGGGTTTAAGAAAGATGTCCTGTACCCCCGGGTTCCCATTCGTTTTGCCAACAAAAAGGGCTTCTTCAGGGGTTTTTTTGCTGTCCCCCCTTTTTTTGAAATTGGTTGCCCCTCTTGTTCGGGGATTTTTTTTTAATTTCTTTTTTTTGTCAAATTTATGTAAAATTTTTAAAAAGAATTTAGTATTTTTTTTTGAGTTTAATACCCCCAAATTTTGTTGTTGTTTATTCTGTCCCATATAGCCTTTAAATTTTCATCTGGTTGTTCTGTAGGTTTTTAAAACCTAGGCTTAATTTTAAACCCCCTTTTTAAAGGGGGGTTAATTTGCACTAAAATATAGGGTGGGCTTTTTTTATTTTTTCCCAAAATTTTGGCCCAAAATTTTTATCCCGGTTGTTTTGTAGTGTTTTAATAAACCCCCGGCTTTAATTTTTAAACCCCTTTATTGTAGGTTAATTTTGCATTTAAAAAATAGGGGTGTATTTTTTTTATATTTTTCCCATAAATGACTAATTTAAAATCTAAATTTTTTGTAATACTCATAAAAACAAGGCTTAATCTAATTTTTTAAATTTTGCGGGTACTTTGGGACAAAAATACAGGTTCCTTTTCTTTTTTGTCCCTATACCCTTAAAATTTTCATCTGGTTTTTTTTTGTACGATTTGTCACCGTGGTTCCCGCAGGGGCCCCCCCGGGCCCGGGGTGCGGGCTCACCGGGACTTCTGCCCAAAATTCCCCCTGGCCCAAAGGGGAAAAGGGGCGGCGCCGCGGTCCGAGGGGGCCAGGCCCCGGGGGTACTCGTTCCCCCGACGGGCAGACTTACCATCCGGGCTCCGGGTTCCGTGCGGCCCCCTTTCCCGGGCCCCGGCGCGCCGTCCCCCTCCTTAGGTTGGGTTTGGGCCCATCGCTGACCCTATTTTAAGGGTTTCTCTTCCGGGGAAAGTTTCCCCCCCCCCCCCCCCCCCCCCCCCCGGGGAAACTTTTGTTCCCTTTTAAAACCTATTGAAAAGCGTTCTTTAAAATCTCCTCTTTACCTTGTACCAACCTCCTTTCCTACGCCCCTCGACCCTTCGAACCTTTTTCCGCCGCCCGACCTTATTGCTTCCCCCCAAATAAGCCTCGACTAAGATTCCCTTTCCTCGCTACTCCCTTTTGGGCCCCCGCAAGCAAGTTTCACCAGTGGAAGCGACCTGGCAAGCAAGTCCATCCCGCTTTGCGGTGGGCTCTGGTGAATACCGGGTTCTACTTAGACTCCGCTCCCTGGTGTGGCTTACGCCATTGCTTGTGCTGGTCCAGTGGATCCACTACCGACCATCGTGACAGCAAGATCCGGCCATGGAGCCCGCCAAGGTGCCTCTCCTGAGTGAAGTAGACCTAGTGGAAGTTGTTGCGCAGCATTCACGACAAATCGCGCAGTAAGCTCAGCAGATAGACCAGCTGACCACCATGTTTCAGCAACTATTGGCGAATCAACAGCAGCCGCCATCTCCACCCGTGGCTACACCGCCGCCTGCTGCTCCACCTGCGACTGTAGGCCCAAGCTCCGTCTGCCGCTCGAGGGAGACTCTAAGCTGTGTAGGGGTTTTATAACCCAGTGCTCCATGCACATCGAATTGATGGCTGACCAGTTACCCACGGAACGCTCCAAGGTGGCGTTTGTGGTCAGTCTATTGGCCGGGAAGGCCTTGGCTTGGGCTACCCCTCTTTGGGACAGGAGCGACCCGGTGACTGCGGACCTGCCAGCCTTCCTCACGGAGTTACGCAGTGTTTTTGATGAGCCGGCACGAGCATCTTCTGCAGAGACTGCGCTACTGAACTTGCGCCAGGGCGATTCCTCAGTTGGGGACTATGCAGTCCAATTTCGCACCCTGGTGTCAGAACTGTCTTGGAACGATGACGCCCTGTGTGCCATCTGTCAGGGACTGTCAGAGATGCACACAAAGACACGGCCCAGTGGGCCCCTGAATGGCCCCAGCCTTGCCCCTCCCTTTTGGGAACCGATCTTAATGGGCCCGGGCCCCAAAAGAAGATGTGGCTCACGGGTTATTTTGAAAGACGGGACAAACAGCAGAACAATAAAGAGTTAGGGGTCAAAAGCGGCAAAATTTACAGGCAGAAGGTACAGAATGTGAGACAAAGAGAATACCGGGGGGGCCCAAAAGTCGGCAAAAATAGGGCAGGGGGGTAAAAAAAACGTGAGAAAAAGGGAAAATAAGGGGGAAAGCGAAAGGTAGGAGTCAAGAAGAAACAGAAGAGGAGGGAATATAGGGCAATGAGCAAAATGCAGGCAAGGGGGAAAGGGGAAGAGGACTTGAAAAAGGAACAGTAAAAAGGAAGAATGAAGCAATGGGGCAGAAGGAACAAAAGCCCGATAGGAGAAAAAAGGCTGTCACTCAAGAAGGAAAAAAATTTAAACCCAAAAGGTGCTGGAAGTTTCCTGGCACGGGCGTTGGCCGGGAAATAAATTAGCACCCCCCTCACGTCTTCAATCCCCCTTCAGACCGTGCCAGGTCTCCCTATCGAATACCAGGACTTTTGAATGTGTTTTCTAAAAAAAGGGTGAATCTTTCCCCCTCACGCCCCTATGACTGCCCATTGCCCTCCAGCTGGGCCCGTCTTTGGGGCAGGGGTCCCCATGCCCTCCCGGAGATAAGGCCATGAGGTTTAATACAAGAGAAGTGCGGGAAAAGGGTTTACGGAAGCCCTTCTCCCCTAAAGGAGTGTTTTTTTTTGTACAAAAGGGAAAAGATGGATTCTCGCCGTGCATACCCTCGGGATCTAAACAAAATTCCCGTAAAGAACGGTATCCTTTCCCGCTAATTGGGAAATTTTTTGCCGTTTTGAGGGGCCAAGGTCTTTACTAGTTGGATCTACGGGGGCATACAATTCTAGGATTCGCTGGGTGACGATGGAAAAGGCATTCAACACTGAGATGGACCTTTGAATACCCGGTGTGCCCTTTTGGGGTTTTGTAAAGTCCTGCGGTCTTTGGAGTTGTCAATGATTCTTTGGGATTTATACTCTGCGTCATGTATATCTTGCGACATCCTGAATTTTCTCCCACCTAAAGACTATCGGTACAAGTTTACCCGGTTCTGAAATCTACGCAGTAACCCCCTTACGCTAAAATTTGGGAAAATGCCTTTTCTCGTCCCGCCCGCCCCTTCCCGGTAATTGTTTCTAAAAAAGGTCTTCAAAAGGGTCCAACTAGCTATCAGCGATCCTCCAGTGGCCATGCCCCGTAGGTCTTCGGGCCATACAACGGTTCTTGGGATTTGCCAACTATTATCGCCACACTAGTGGCTCCGATCGTCGCTCTCACGAAGAAGAAGGCTAATCCGAGATGTTGTCCATCAGTGGCCGAGAAGGCATTCTCCGAGTTAAAGGCTGCTTTCGCCTCTGCACCCATCTTGTCTCGCCCAGACCCGGAAAAACCCTTCTCGCTGGAAATAGACGTGTCCTCTGTGGGAGCAGGTGCAGTCCTTACTCAGGAGGGACCCACGGGGTAGACATTCACTTGTGGGTTCTTTTCGAAGACCTTCTCCCTGGCGGAGAAGAACTATGCCATCGGGGACCGGGAGTTGCTTGCCATCAAGATGGCCCTCCCTGGAGGAATGGCGTCATCTCTTAGAAGGGGCCCATCATCCCTTTGATGTGTACACGACCATAAGAACCTTCTGTACCTTCAATCAGCCCAGCATCTTAATCCTCGCCAAACCCGTTGGTCACTCTTCTTTTCCCGATTCAGCTTTCGTATCCACTTCCGCCCCGTGGAGATGCTCTCTCCCGTGCTTTGGACATCGTCGTAGAAGAATCACTGCCCCAACATATCATCCCTGGTTCACGCGGTTCCTGCCCGTCTCCAACAGGTTCCTCCAGGCAAGACATATATGTGGCCGTCGCTTCGTAGGAGAATCCTGAAGTGGGGACATAGTTCTCTGGTGGCTGGGCATCTGGGTGCCAGGAGATCCTACAAGTTAATCTCTCGGTTCTACTGGTGGCCGGGTCTGGTCAAAGATACAAGGTAGTTTGTGGAGGCCTGTACTACGTGCGCCCGGAATAAGGCTCCTTGCCTCTGTCCTGCCAGTCTGCTGCAACCGTTACCAACACCCTGTACACTGTGGACACATGTGGCGATGGACTTTATAACTGACCTCCCTCCCTCCTCGGGTAACACCGTGATCTGGGTCGTGACGGATCGATTTTCAAAGATGTCTCACTTTATCCCGATGCCCGGATTACCGTGTGCCCCGCACCTCACCACGCTCTTTTTCATGCATATTTTTGTCCGATTACAAATTTGTTTGGGGGGGGGGTTTTGTTTTTTTGTTGTGGGGGGGGGGGGGGGGGGGGGCCCCGTTCCCCTTTTGAGGTAAAGTTTGAATTTTGGATTAAAAATCCCTAAGGCAAGTAGGGAGTCAATCAGGTTTTGGGGTCCTATCTTGGATTTTGTTCGGTTCCCAGGTTATTGGTTCAACCTGGCCTTGGGGTGGAGTTCCCCTAAAATTTTTTTTGACTGGGAATCCTCTGGTGCTTCACCTTCATGTGGTCTTGGGCAACCCCCCCCCACCTTCCCCTTGGGGCCTCTTCTTCCGAATTTTCCCAAAGTAGATAAGGTTTGGATATGCCCGCTTTTTGGGGGAGCAGATCATCAGCCCCTACAACAGGCGGTTGGGCTTAAAAACCCCAGGAGAGGAGAGAAGGAGACTCTCCGATTTTGCCCTGGGGCAAGGTGTGGCTTTCTGCGAAATTTTTTTGGGCTCAAGATCCCGAGTTTAAAAACGGGGTCCAGGGTTTCCCTGGGGCCTTTGAGGTATTAGTCGTATTAAAGGGGTTTGCCTAAAAACCCCGGTCCCCCCTCATGGGATCCAAACTTTTTATGTTCCCCTTTTAAACCCCGTATGTAAACCTTTTTTCCGGAGGATTACCCCTTCCCTGAAGCATTTAACCCCAATGTTTTGCAGTAAAGGGAAAATTGGTATAAAACCCATCAAGGGAGATGTATTTTCGGGTTTTGTTGGGGGGGATTCGGGCTGAGGAAGTTGGGGCAAGAGGGAACATCTTGCCCCGAGGCCTTTTTTGGGGTTTTTCCATTTAGGGGGGGGGGGGGCCTAAGGGGGGGGGGGGGGTACTTCACCGTGGCCCCGCACCCCCCGGCCCGGGCTGGGGCTCAGGGACTTCTCCCCCTCTCCAGTACGGGGGCAATGGGCCGCGGTCCCAGTGCCGGGCCCCCGGGGGTACCGTTCCTTGTGGGGAGACTTACCCTCCCCCCTTGCTTCCCCTGGTCGGCCAGCCGCAGTGCGGCCCGCACCTTTTGGCGCGGCCAGCTTCCCCTTTATTTTAAAGGGCCAGCACGCCCAAATTGGGTTTTTTGGTATCGCTGGGCCCTATTTAAGGGTTTCCTTACGGAACGTCCCCCCTGGATCTTTAGTGCCTTACCCATTTAAAGTGTTTTTGTCCCATCTTTACGTGTACGTACCCCCTTGCCTAGCCTCTCGCTAGAAACTTTGCCGCCGCCCCGACCCTTTTTTGTCCCGATTAGTCGTTTTGACGATTCGTACTCGTATCCTTGGCTGCGCCGCAAACAAGTCCCAGTGGAAACGACCCGGTATTTCCTGCCCCAGCAATCCTCCGCTTTGCGGCGGGTTGGGGAATACCGGTTTTTTTACTTAGACTACGCTCCTAGTGTGGCTTTCCCATGTTGCGTGGGGTCAGCGAATCCACTACCCACCCTCGTGACAATGTATTTTTACAAGGTTAAACTAACTTCTTTATTGGCTTAAATTTGGACAAAATCAGGGTTCTTTATTTTATTTTCCCCTATAACCAATTTTCATTTGGGTTTTTTTGTACATATTTCCTACACAAGGGTTTTTTAAACCCTTGATGTGGGGTAATTGGAGTAAAAAAACAGGGAGTTGCATTTTTTTGCCCCATACAGCCTAAAATTTTATTTGGTTTTTCTTACGGTTTTTCAAACCCCAAAGGTTTAATTTAACCATTGATTGTGGTAATTTGAGTAAAATTTTGGGTGTGTGTTTTTTTCAATACAATGAAACATCAACTTAGCCGGTGGGGGGTTTTAATCGGGCCAAAAGTTCATTATTCCCTTTTTTTTTGGGGGGGAATTTTTGTGCAAATCCAGTGTTTGTGTATTTTTACCCTAAAAATTCAAATCCAGCCACTCCCGTTTGGGATATTGTTTGTGGAAACAGAATTTTTTTCTATTATTGTAGTGATTCTGGTAAATACTGATACATGTAGAGCCTCCCCAAAAGAGTGAAGAGGGTGTAATCAGTAATTTTGCACTGACATCAATAATCATTTTGCCATTCCTTTGATCCTTCAGGATCCGCTTTCAATTGGTCAATAATCCATCATTGCTAAAGTCAAAAAGAAACAGGAGTTGATCACAAAAATAAGTAAATGGAATATTTGCATGTGTTCTGTGCTTTTTATCCACTCCTGCTTTTGGCTACTGATTTCTAAGGTGGCTCTTTTGTACTTTGATAGATTGATGATGAGTGATTTGGTTGGCTGGTAGCCCTTTGTTTCACTTGGGATACCTTCCTCATCTATATCAGGTACTCTGTACACCCTGCTTGTATATAATTTATACCTAGTTATTATATATTTCAATTTACTTGCCTTCTTTGGTCTATTTTTGTTCTTAATTGTCCCCGATGCGATCAGAGATTTATCCTTTTGGCTGGTCGAAATATGTTGGAACGGGATCATAGGGATAACTAGGGCTAGTGTGAACAGGGTCAGGCTGCTGAGAGGAACGCCCTTTTTGGGGCGTTAAGCCTGTTTTCTTTAGGCAAGGTTATAAGGTTTCTTAGGGCCATCCAGGTGTTATATATCTTGGGTCCCGATATATATTTTCTCATTCTTTACTATTTATATTGAGAGATGCTCTATGTTTGATGATATTTTTAGATTTTTTTCAAATAAAAGTCAGATTTTAGGACCTTTTTTGTTCTTTTTTTTGTTTGGGATATTCATACTGGTCAAGAGGTATATTTTCTCCTTGCTCTTATTTTCTTGGGAGAGTATTTACTTTCTGTTATTTCACCAACCAAAATCCACAGGAGGTACGTTTTACACGGCGGATAGCAAACGAAACATTAGCTTACTTCAGCCTTAAACAGTCTTATGTAAGTACTTTGCCAGATCTTGGCGATCTCACCCATTGGCATGCGTCAGTAGTGGATCCAGCCTCCCATACAATGGCAGAACACACTGAACACCTCCAGCACACAGCTCTTCACGCTGCAGACTGACAGACTTCAGCCTTGGAACCACCCCTGTCTCTCATTAGCTCCAGGCTTTTACAGGCCTGGTAAAGCTTGGATCTGGAGTGTGGGAATGGCCATCTCACCCATCTCTTTGGCCATCCCAGTAAAAAGCTGGACCAGGATCAACCGCTTAAGGCAGCTGTTCTATGACTAAGATACAGGTGTCAGTAACCTAGTGTTACTGATACAGAAAACATTGTTGGCTTTTTTACTTCACCGGTGCCAGTTACATTGGTGACTCATAACGTCCTTCCACAATGGTACCTTGTGTGCCCTCCCTCTATATCCTATTCAACATCATGAGCATCACCAAGGCATGTACAATTACAAAGCAAAACAAATTTTGCAAGCAATCTTGATTAATATGAAATCCTATTATTTTGTGTTTACAACTGTCATGCTGACAGATATGATTCCATGGGAATAGACTACAAACATAAACTGTAAAGTCTATTATTGGGGTCATATTTCTGCACCCTGATGCTTATTAGCATACAGTACATCTGGCAGGTGAGTCACTGGCAGTCTCTCGAAATGAGAATGACACCCATCAAGATTCATTTTTTATTGTTTTTTTTATTTATTTTTAGACTGCTTGCAAAATTGCCTTTTTAATTGTACGTGCACTGGTGATGGTCTAGGTGTCTTTATTTGTTGCAACCATTCAGTGCTCAGCTTTCATTTCATATAGTGCTCTGGAAAAATAAAAACTAAGCTCTGATTGGTTGCTATGAGCAATAAGGACAGTCTTACTGCTAGACAGTTTTCATACTTAAGGCCCTTGGTCCAAAGACACATCTAGTGCACCGTCACTTCTGGTATGAGGTCCCGTTCAACATAATGGTTACTGGAAGTGACATCACACTGAACATTAGGGGCGACATGTGTGATATTTGGAGCCCAGGCTCCATTTTTTTGGCGCGCATTAGTAGCGTAGAATGTGCCTGCATCGATGAACCTGTTCTACTGTGGGTCATAGATTTAGCTACAAAGCAACACTTCTGGCTCAGTTAAACCACTTTTAAAGTGCTCTACCTGTCTATCTGTTGCCCGAATTTGCTGTTAAAAAGACATAAATGTGTAGCTTTGTATGGTTGTAGTGCGACACGCCTCCAGCACCACCCCCCCCCCCCCCCATCTCAGGTGCCTTACAAAGTGCCTCATGTGCTCTGTAAAGCTGGTGCTCCTCCCCCCGAGTGAGTGGAGGCTCACACAACCCGGCCAATGGACAGTGGCCGCGTCATTAAGGGGGCGGGGCTTAACTGCTGAGCTTCTGGCAGTTGCAAACGGACTGCACTTGGCGTAGAGGACTGGGCGAGAACGATCCTGCGCTGTGCTACTCGCCTAAGAGACTGTTATTATTGGGCTATTTATAGTCTTATAGCTGCCATACCTGAGCTGCTGGAGCAGCTTCAAGTTACAGCACATTCCCATGGCAATGAATGGCTACAGGAGCAAATTATCAGTATTTTGGCCCCAGTTCTGGCCCCTGGTGTAACAGAGAGTGGGCATCCGGGCTCTGAATGGAGGGGCTAGAGGTCTAGGCCACCCAGCAGGCGCAGCCCTGATTTGGCTCCAAGAACCCCTAGATGCTGCAGGAGCCCAACAAAGGATCCTCCAGGCAGTTTTCAACGGGTTGAAGAATGCAGCCACGCTGGCTGGTCTGGGAGGAATCCGCCCAGGTTCGAGAGTTCCGCGGTGGGGAGTAGGTTACAGCCAGAGGCTGAGGTTCTGCTCCTGCACCTGGTCTTTAGTCCATGTCATCATTGGTTGCCCCTCTTGGCGATGTTCCGGTTGGGGGGTCAGCCAGTTCGTCGCCGGAGGTTTCCTGGGGATCCAGTATGGATGTCCAGTGGTTCGTAGCAGTGGGGAATTCGCTTCAGGGTAATGGGCAGCAGGCTGCCGGCCCTGTGATGGTATGGTGTCATGGGCCCAAGCGTCATGACATCTTCCTTGCGGCTAGACCAGGGTTGTCCGAGTTAGGTCCCAACTGTTCAACGGGGAGGCAAGTCATACTGGTGATCATGAAGGTTCTTCAAGAGGAGTGCCTTTTCTTCAGGACTGGTTTTCTGGCTGGTGGGCTCACAGCACCTGCGCAGCCTGGTGAGTATATGTCTCTGTCTTGTCCGTTTCCTCCCGTTTTAATGTCCCCGGGGTTAGAGTTAGACCAGGGTATCAGGGCAGCCAGGGGTTGTTTAATTCCGTTGTAAATGTTTACAACAAAGAAAGCTTGCAGGGAGTGTCAGGGAGTTATTAATGCGTTTGGAGGGTAGTCCTCCTGTATGGGGTCCATTCCCAATGTCGGCGTGGGCATCTTCTATAGGTGTGTCCACTGGTTTAGGTCCCTCAGGTTTACAGTTTTGTTGTCAGGGTCATGGAATGAGTCCATTGTCACGAGTCGGTTCAGACTGATAAGGAGCAGCAGGGTGACAGAATTAATCTTGATGATCAGGCAAAAGGGAAGGTATAGGTTTGTTTTAAGGGTCCTTTAGGAGCTCATTTAAAAGAAGAGGTTAGAGAAAATATTTGGAAGGACGAATATGTGGAAAAAAATTTCTTTATTGCCATTGGAAAATTTTAATTTGGTTAAGGGTAAGAGGGATGAGAGCAAAAAAGAGGAGGAAGAAAATGGAGGGCAAATACCCCAAACTTTTACAATTTGGTTGACGGCTTTTTGCTATTTTCCCAGTGTGATTGGGAAAGCCCAGAAATTGCTAGCCTTTTTTTTTGTTACATGGATGCTATTGGAGAGTCTCAATGTGTATTTGGGGGTCAAGAGTGGTTGCGGTGCAATAAGCGATTTTGGCAGCGAAAGGCCATTAGACCGAATATTCACTGGGATCAGAAGGATATAGGTTTAGGGGCTCAGGTTTGGGCCTACTTTTGGCAGGCTTTTCACTGGAACTATTTTCCCACCCCGGGCAGGGTCCATGCCCAAGCAGCGGGGGGATTAGGGGGGGTTTGGGTTTTGGAAATTTTTAATGAAGCCAAATAATTTTTGGGGTCAGAAGAAATTTAAGCACCTTTTGCTCCATTAACGATTGTCCCCACGGTCCACACATTTTTCCAAGGAGGGGAAAGGCCCTTGGGGGTTCGTAAATTTCCCCAAAAGGGAGACGCCAGGAGCCTGCAACATGTTTCGTTTATAAAAGCTATTGCTCATAAAAGTTTAAAATTTGGGTTTCCGGGACCCTATCCGGCCCACTGTTCCATTTTCGAAAAAAAAAAACCCTTAACCCCCTTCCCGACATAGGGCTATGGATACGCCCAGCGGGAAAGTGACTTCCCCAAATGCGTACCAAACCCCGGGCGATCGCGGGGGCTTGCGGCAGCACGCACGATCGAACGGGGGACCAGGGGTAAATTACCGCGGCCGCTGCCGTACACCCCCGGCCGGTGGCTCCCCGCGGGTGATTACCGTTTCTTTACCGCAGCCTGCATCTCGATAATAAAGCCCAGGCGGGAGGAGTGAGCTCCCCTCCCTGCTCCCGCGGCGCCGCCGTATGGGGCACCATCCCTACTGATGCCCCCGGGAATGAACGGCATTTCCCCCGGGGCACTTGTTGCACCATGCCCGCAATCATTGGGGCAGGGTGACAGGTTTTTCATGGAAAACCATACACATATTTGATACTGTGCACTGGTCTGCATTCTACACAATCTGATATTGCTGTTAAAAAGATAAAGTGAAAAAAATGAAAAAAAAAAAATAAATGTAAAAGTAAAAAAAAGTAAAACACAAACACAAAAAATAAAATAAAAAACACAAAACCCCCCCCTTTTTTCCCCTTTTAAAAACGCCAATCCCCCAAAAAAAATAAAAAATAAAAAATTACCCATTTTGGTATGCCGCGGCGTAACGCCCCACCCATAACTTCATGTTAATTAACCCAGGGGAACCCATAAAAAAAAAAAAAACATCACAGAATTGCATTTTTGTACATCTTGCGCACATAAAATTGAATAAAAAGCGATCAAAAATTCATATAGACGCCAAAGTTGTACCAATTAAAACTTCATTATCCCCAAAAAAAAACCCCCCATACACGTCCTGTATATGGAAAAATAAAAAGTTATGGTCTCAAGCAGCGATGCATAAATATTTTTTTTAACACAAAAAAAACACTTTTTTTTTTTTTTTTAAAGTCTTCAAAATTAAAAAACATATAAAAAAGGGTATCGCCAAAATCGTTAAAAAAACCCAAAGTAAAGCTAACGGGTCATGGATCGCACATGACGCTTTTAAAAAATAAAAAAAAAACCCACTACTGGGTTGCAGTATTTTTCTTCACCCCTCCCTTTCCAAAAAACGTTTTAAAACGACAAAAATTTTTTTCCCCCCAAAAATTATACCAAAAAAACCAACTCTTCCCGCAAAAAACAACCCCCAAAACCACTCCGACACAGAAAAATAAAAAATTTTTGGCTCTCAATATGGCATGCAAAAACGTTTTTTTTTTTTAAATAAAGTTTTATATTGTTAAAAGCAGAAAAAACAAAAAAAATTTTAAAAAATTGAACGCGTAATCGTAAGACCTAAAGAAAATACTATATGTCAGTTATACGCACGTACCCGGGTTTAAAAAAATAAAAAAAAAACCTACCGGGAATGCTTTATTTTTTTCAAAATCCTCAGAAAAACCTTAAAAAAAAGTGATCAAAGGGGGCATATGCCCCCCAAAATGGTACCAGTAAAAACTTTAACTCATCCCAAAAAGAACAAGCCCAAAACACTCCTTTAAACAAAAACTAAAACTTAGGCTATCAAACAAAAACATAAAAAAGCAATTTTTTTATAACCTATTTTTTATTGTGTAAAAGAAAAAAAAAAAAACATAAAAAAACTAAAAAATCTATACCATTTTCAATTTTACCGACCCCCATATTTTAAAAAAAATCCTGTCATTTAAAAGCAACCCCGAACGCTGTAAAATTGAAGCTCAAAAAAAAAATGGCGGGAATTGCGTTTTCCCCTCATTTCATAGCCCAAAGCAAAAAAAACAACTTTTTAAAACCCTTTCACCCCAAAAGCACAATACACCCCCAATGAGTTCTTTTAGGGGTGCTAAAACCCAAAAAAGGTGACTTAAGGGAAATTTCACCTTTCGGTACATTGGGGGGGTTTTTATATTACAGGCCCCACCAAAATCGCATTCCAAAAGTCAAGTACCTCCCTCCCCTTTTCCCCCCCCGCCCTGCGCCCAAACACAGATACACCCACATGTAGGGTATTTCCGAACTTGGAAAAATTGTTTAACCAAAGGGTTTTGGGGGCTTTTTTTACCAGGGTTCCTTGTAAAAATTTAAAAATTTTCAGCTAAAATTGCAAATTTTGAAAAAAAAAATTTTTTTTAAAATTTTCACACCTAACGCTAAAATTTTTGTACCCCTTGGGGGCGATATGCTCACTTTCACCCCCGATAAATTCCTTAAGGGGGGTATTTTCCAAAATGGGGTATTTTTTGGGGCGTTTATTAAGTTTTGGAACCTAGGGGTCCGCAAACCCGAAATGGCCCCTAAATAAAAAAGGGAAGAAAATGAACTCCAGAGTCCAGTAGGGGCTCCTCCTATTCCCGGGGGTTGTGGTTTTACCAAAAAATGCCAGGCCACAAATTTTTTAATCCTAAAACGGCAGAATCTTGGGGGGAAACAAATTAAGTTTATTTTCCTGATCACATTTACCGATTCCGTGAACAATTAAAAAAAATTTTAAAAACTGCAAAAAAAGTGAAATTTTGAAATTTACTTCCACTTGCTTTTAATTTCCTGTAAACACCAAAAGGGTTAATAAACTTCCTAAAGCGGTTTTTAATACTTTTTAAGGGGGTATTTCTTAATAGGTCATTTAAAGGGGGGGTTTTAACAACGGCCAATCAAAATCACTTTTAAAATGGACTGGTTCTCTAAAAAATTAATTGCAAATTTTTTTGAAAATTTTGAAAATTACTACTAAAATTTCTAAGCCCCCTAATTCGAAAAAAAAAAAAAAAATTTAAAAAAAATGATCCAAACAACAGCGACATAGGGAGATTCCAGTTATAAACTTTTTTTAGTGAAAAAACATCTGTCTACATGCAAAATTTTTTTAAGTTTTTAAAAATTTGGAAAATTTTTTTAATTTTTCCATTTTTTGATTTTTTCACAAAAAAACAAACATTTTTGGACCAAAAATTTTTTACTACTTAAAGCACAATGTGCCCCCGGGAAAAAAAATCTCGAATCACAGGGAAGGTTTAAAGTGTCAAAAAGTTTTCCCCCCATAAAGTGACCATGACAGATTTCAAAAAAAAAGGGCTCTGTCAAGAGGCCAAAACTGGCTCCGCGGAAGGGGTTAAAGGGAACTGTCGTATTTTTTTTTTTTTTTTTTTGGCTGAAATGGTTTACCAGGAATATGTTAAAATTTGGCAAATTCTTTTTTTTTATTTTTGGTTTGTGGCAATATTAAAAAATTAAATACAAAATTGACTATCTTCCTATTTTACCACAAGGGGGCAACCCTAGAAAAAAAAAACAAAACCATGCAACAATGTGAAAAAAAGCATGTAACCAACTGCTGTAAAAGTGGGATGAGCCTTTTGCAGGTGATATCATCTCCACCCCCCTCCCTTCTCCCTTTGCTGTTGAGAAAGGAGGGGAGGTATTTTTGTCCAAGCCCTACATTTGTCATGGACAAAAGGCAACAAAAGATGTGTCTAGAGTTTTTACATTGTAGTGGGCATCAAAAACTATTTGATTAAAGGGGAATCCCCACAGGATACAGGGGAAACCCCCCCCCCCAGATAACGGGGAATCCCCCCACAGGTATACAGCTAGTCCCCCCCCCCCCCCAGTTATCAGGTAATCCACCCCCAGTAAACAGGTAATCCCCCCAACCGCTGCGGGAACCACTGGGCCAACCGCTGCGCCCAACCTCTGCGCCAACCCCCCTTATGTGGCATAAACGTTTGCAGTGGTGGGACGCTCCATATTAATAAATTTAGCTCACCGTGCTTTTCCTGGGAACCCCAATCGAGCAGAGTCACCAGAAGCTTCAAAATGCTGCAGAAATGTGACTCAGCCTGGCGTGACAAGTATTTTGTATTATAAACGCAGAATTTGTGACTGCAGCTTTAGGGGTAACTAGAGTTTATGTATTTTATGACGGCAGAATTGTGACTGCAGTCTAGCGTGATAAGTATTAGTATTATTAACGTCAGTTTGTGATGCGGGTTTAGGTGTAACGAGTATTATGTATTATAAGGGCAGAATTGGACTGCAGTTTTACTGTGACAGGATTATGTTTTTATAACGGCAAAATTTTTGGACTGAAATTTTAGGCCTCGTTCACACGGTTTTTGGACGGTTTGGCCCCGTACCCCGGGCCAGGTTTGCCGCGTACGGCGCCAATCCGCCCTGTCATTACGGTAACCCTCTCGAATATAAAACTGGATTCCGTGTTTCCCCCCCGCCGGCGAACCCCCCCGGGGGGGGAGAAAGTGCAGAAAATTTTTTACGGCGCGTCCCACCTAAACAAGCTTGTCTAGGGCCGGAAAGGGGCGCCCCCGCCCACCCCCGGCCCCGCCCCCCCCCCCCCCCTATTCACGGCGTTTTTTGTGAGCCATACGGCTCACAAATCCTCGGGAAAAGCCGTGTAAACGGCCTTGGTGAAAATAGCGAAAACTTTTTAAAAAAGGGCCGGAGTTTTTCATTTGGGATTGAAAAGTGTAATGTTTTATCTAAAATCAGACTTGTGACGCAGTCTGGGTGGGTACAGTATAATTTTTAAACAAGAATTGTGTATGTAGTCTGGGAAAGACTAGAGTATAAAAGTTAAAAGGGAAAAATTGGTGCACTCTGGCTTGACTAGGTTAATACATCACTAACAGAGGGAAATTTTAATGCGCTCTAGGTGTTTGGGGAGAGGGGAAAACATTTCTAAACAAATTGTGGTGCACTTCAGATGAAGCTGGACGTAAGGTAACATGAATACAGAATTGTGACTACAGCTTTGGATATGATTGGAGCACATCAAAGCACTTCAGATTTGAAAGGATTATAAATAGTAAATTTTTGTGCAGTCTGTTTTGACTGGGGTTGAGTAGCATTAAAAGCAGGTGTGTGGGGCAGTCGGGTGTGACTGGATAGAGGTAGCTGTAACAGCAGGGTGTGTGCAGCTTGGGGTGTGACTGGGTTTTAGGCAGCATGAAAAAGCAGGTGTGTTGAGTGCCTCTGGGGGTGCTGGGGTATGAGTAGCTGTAAAAAGGGTGTGATGCAGCCTTTGGGGGACGGTTTTAGGGGCATGAACAGCAGGTGGTAGTGCAAATCTGGTGTGTAGTATGAGGAGCATCTAAAAGGTGTGTGAGTGCAGCTCTGGAGTGACTGGAGTATGAGGTCTGTAACGCAGGGGTGTGAGTGCGCTCGGATGTGACTGGAGTTGAGGTCAGTAACAGAGGGGTGTGATGCAGCTTGATGTGACTGGAGGAGGTAAAACCCCCACCCCCAAAATACGGGTAATCCCCCCCCATACACTTAATGTTTGTGTTAATGATCCCCCTGCTGGAATTCAGCCCGTAAAAGCTTTGTTTCTGCTGTGGTGCTAGAAGGAAAATGTCTCTCCGACAGCTTGTTCCTGACTTTGAGAAATGGCGACCTCTAACCTAGCTTGTACTGGCATGCTTGGAACATGCATTCACCGAGGTCCCTTTAAAAAAAATGAAAGAAAATGCTAAGTCTCCATGCACACGTTGCCACGGCAGTTCATTTTTATTCGTCACAGACACTGGGCCAAAAGGGTGTCAGACATGACGTGCTTTCAAAGGATTCCAATTTAATCAAAAATAAAAAAATTTAAAAAATTTAAATTATTTTAAAAACATTTTACACCAACCATACAAAAATGAATAAAAAAATTTATGACACAACCCCTTAAACAATTATGTTCAGCTGTGGTAAAGAGAAAAAGTTGGCTAAAGGGAATGAAAGCTTGGTCGGAGTAGGGACAATTTTCTTCTATTCCCTTAAAAATGGGAAAATTTTCCCCCTTGAGGGGGGAAAACCAAAAAAAATCAGGGAAGTTTTAGGGTTTATAATCTCTTTCCTTTCGCAGGGTTCACGTTTTAAAGACTTTGATTCAGATTTGTGCGCCGTAGTATTTAACACATTTGACACAGCGGTAAGCTGGGATCAGTGGTTTGGGATGGTCCTTTTTGGCAAAACGATGTTGATCAGCTTTCGTTTGTTGCCGGGTTTTTTCCTTCTAGTGTTATTTTTTAGGTTTTTTTGGAATTAAGCTTTTTATTCGATCGTTGTTTACTCATGGGTTTCATTTTTTAGGGTTTCAGTTTTTTATGGGAAGGGGGGTTTGGGACACAATCGGGGTTTTGGTCATTATTCACTATTTTGGGTTTTCTTTGCAAAAGGGCTACAACTTCTCTGATTTGAAGTTGTTATTGCAGTCACTTAATTTTACGGGTGGCGAATTGGGTTAATTTCGCCTAAAAAACAGGGAAGCTTTGAAGTTTTTGGGTATTGTTTTTGATTCTGTAAAAATGGAATGTAGCTTTCCTAAGGGCTGAGATGGGTAGGGCACATTTTGAGAAATTACTTTTTGCGCGATTTAGTCCTTTGTTGGGCAAATCAATTTGCCTGCAGAATTATGCCTACGGGCGGATTTTTTGTAAACGCATCCAGTACCATGAAATTTTAAGCTCCTCGCTTTTTGTGAGATTGTCACAGAAGTTAAAGGCCGATCTGAGAATTAGGGATACCTTTTTACTGCAGTATAGTGACTTATGTTGGGTGAGGAAGTTGTCAATTTTACGGAAGAAATTTTTACTGATGCCGCAGGTGGTGGGGGGTTTTGGTGCTTAGTGGTCAGGGCGTTGGTGTGCAGCTTCCTGGCCTGATCGTTGGGTGTCATACAGTTTAGTATGCAATTTGAAATATTTGGAGTTGTTTCCCATTGTCATAGCGGTTTCTTTTGGGGGCAGTTTGTTTTTGAGGGGAAGGGTGCATAAACCCCCCCCATTATTCCACTTTTAAGGCATTTGATTTTGATTTTGTTTAAGAAGTAATGCTTGGATAGTGGCAGTTCATGTTCCTGGTATTTCTTAGGTCTTCCACATTTGGTGTGGATTTTGGGGCATTCTTATGCCTGCGGATATTCAGTGGTAACCCTCAGGTGCTTCTGGTTTAGAGGTATGCTGTGGAAGCAGGTTCTTTCTGAGTTCCATCGTTTCGCAGTGTTAGATAGATCCCCTGACGTTGTGGTTCTCCATGTCGGTGGGAATGATCTGGGTTCTAAAACCTTTCAGGAATTGGTTTTGAAAGACATTTAAAGGGATTTGCTTCTTTTGGACACTATTCCCCAGGGTTGTGACGGTTTGGTCTGAAATTTTGCCGGGGAAAGTGGTTTTTGGGTGGGTCAGTTGACCGCAGTGGAGGCAAAGTGAACGGGGCCATATCCCGTTTTGTTGCTTGCAATCGGTGGGTTTTTCGTTCGGCATTTTGATTTGGAAGATTTGGAAAATGTTCAAGGAGATTTTTGGTTAAATTAATGCGGTGGACATTGATATTTGGATGCTGGCGGTTGGATGGAAACCCGAGAGGGCATTGTTTTCATTGGGATGATGGTGTTTTAGGGTTTAAGGGATGTCGTGTGGGGGGTCGGAGGTCCTTGGAGTTGGTGATTGAATTGGTGTTGGGTGGTTCATCAAAGGAGCTGGTCACTCATTTTTAAAAAAATTTGGAGTGATTGTGAAAAGGGTTTTTGGGTTGTACACAGGGGGTCTCTTGAGTGGTTTTGGTTAACTAGCCATTATTTTGTTTGGGGCACCGACTAGTGGTTTACGGCTTGGGGTAAATATAGCTACGTGTTATGAACGCAATGTCAGTTATTTGGGTTTCCAGATTTTTTGTAGCTCCAAGGGGCCTCCCCTTAGGTATGGTATCAACAAAGTATTTTTACATAAATTGTTTAAAATTATTTTATTTGTTTGTTAATAAACTGGCCGCTGTGGCCATTAAATTCCAAGCACTGAGTCTCATGTTTTTATTTGGGACAACTTTATTGGGTGCAAAATGGGGCAAGTTTAATATGCGACTTCATAGTACTCGGGACATATGCCTGATGTATGTCGCCCTGTTAACTATATTTTTAATCAGGTGCACTAAAAAATCAGGCATATGTTATGGTTAGGGATAGCGATAGAGAAAAAATATTTGTTCAGGATGTCAGTAGAACTAATGTCAAGCCAAACAGGGACCTGTTAAAGCAGGTGAGCGATATGTTAAGCTGTACTTGGAACACCAACATGCACAAGCATCAACTCTTCTCTATTCTGAACATAGACTTTTGGGGATTTGTTCAAGCAGCCAACAACCACATTCCTAAAAGCATAGCTGAGTTTTTGTAACATAAGAAAACAAAGAAGAATGGAAACAGCTTACCCCTGCATGCTCGGCAATTGCATCCCTCCCTGCAAGGAGAATTCTTTTAAAGATCACTGATACAAGTTCCTTATGGAGGCAAGTAAAAAAAAAAAAAATCGAAAAAGTGCAAAAAAGTAAAACACAAACACAAAAAATGCAATAAAAACATGTATACCGCCCTTTTCCCTTTTACAAATGCCAATTCTCCCAAAAAGATAAAAAATAAATATTTGGTATCACGCATGCGTAACAATTAGTGATGAGCAATCAGTAAAGAATTCTAGATCGAGTCAATTGCCGTTTTTAAAGAAAATCGTGTCGATTTTTTATCTTGATCTCGATCAATCACCGAGTCCCATTAAAGTCAATGGGAGAAAATGATCAGGTTAATTTTTAGCCCAAAACAGGTGAGGAGAAGCTGGAATTACCATCCAGAGCAGTAAACTGGATACAGGGTACAACATAGTGAAGACAATTTGGCTATAAGAGTCACAGAAAAAAATTCACATGCTAAAATAATTCATTCTTTTCAATAGCTGAGGACAGTGTAGCTATAGCAGGTACAGCACTAGCAGCTGCTATGGGGCCCCTTGGATAGATAACAAGACAGATGGTAACACATGGTAACTGGCATGAGCCCCCTATCACTTTTTGCACCAGGGTCCAAGAACATGTCATATATGTGGTGGCAGCAAGAACATCCCAAAGGGGAACATAGAGGTTTAGGTGGCAGGGCCGTCTTTCTAGGGGGTGCAGTGGTAGCCAGGGCTGCCGTCAGTCAGCTATTAACCATTTCAGGGTCCCATGCAGCTAAATACAATGGGGCTCCCATCCATTATTAGTTCCCATTTTTATCATATCACTGGGCCACTTTTTGCTTAGGGCCCCTGACAGGTATTGCGCTATTGGCACCCCTGGCACCCTTTTTACAGTAGCCTGACCACAAAACCAGCAAAAATGACCTTTCGGACACTCAATAAAATTAGCAAGAAGAAATAACTATTTGAAACAAGATTTTTGGGAAAAGGACATTGACTATAGCTGTCTTTTACAGTAGCATAACCCCAAAAGCAGCTAAAATGACATTTTGGACACTCACAATAAAATTAGCAACAAGAAATGAGTATTTGAAACAAGACTTTGGGAAATAGGACATTGAATACTGCTGTCTTTTACAGCAGCATGATCCCAAAACCACCAAAAATGCCCTTATGGATACTCAGAATAAAATTCGCAAGAAGAAAAAAGTGTTTGAAACAAGATTTTTGTGAACAGGACATTGACTATCGCTGTCTTTTACAGCAGCATGACCCCAAAACCAGCACAAATGCCCTCATGGACGCTCAGAATAAAATTAGCTAGAAGAAATGAGTATTTGAAATAAGATTTTTGGGAATAGGACCTTGATTATCACTGTCTTTTAAAGCAGCATGACCTTAAAACCACCAAAATGCCCTTATGGACACATAAAATTTGAAAAAGAAATGCAGACGGTTCACGGGGAGGCCCAGATGACGCTGCAACGCTGATGGTCGGTCTGAAGCAGGGTGCGAATGCCGGAAGTGTGAGCTGAGACCTCAAGCATTCCTCAGGAGACAGTCAAGACCCGGGTAGCGCTTGAGAAATTTATGCCTAAACAAAAGCACTTGCCCTACCATTTAAAATTCGAAAAAGCCTTACGTAGCAACATTACATCATTATGCTTAAGCAACAATAGAATATTTTGCAAAGGATATTATCACATTATGCCATAAACTCTTCAGGAATGGGCTCAAGGAGCTCAGATTTCTTTCCATGAGTGCGGACGAAGTGAGCTTCACTTGGAAACGCTGGCTGATGCTCCAGTTCCACCCAGGTACCCTTCTCTTTGGCTTCCTTTTTTTTCCTCTCATTTTCCTTGATGCACTGGAGGAAACTATCTGCTCTTGGAGTGGTGAATATGCTCCCAATGGACGTTGATTCTTTTGGCAAGGATTTTACCCTTGATCTGCTTGTTCACAATTATACCCACAGCATGCTGTTTAACATTGTGGATCCTGCCAGTCGTGCCAGGAGAGCTTTTATGTGGCATCGTTTTTTGTATGGTGCCCGGACCCTTCATGTACACAATGTCACCTTTCTTGTAGATGTACATGTATGTTGATAAAGGCAGAACTGCATGTTTATGGAAAGGTCTGGAGAACATATACCGGGTTACATGCCTTTTGCCTATTGTGTTCGTCATTTTTGCACCTTAAAAATGGTGAGTCCAGCGGAAAGAGAGGAACCAGCTTCCTTCTCCTCCTCTGAGGGCATCAGCGATTGGGTGTCAGAGCCGACAAAATCATCCTCTTACCACTGCAGGGACATCGGTACCATTGGTGTCCAGCCATGCCTCATCCTCATCCTCCGCTTCCTCATCCTGAGCGTCACCACAGCCCTGGTTAGCCTCATATGCTGTACTCTGTGAGCAGAAGTGCCATCCTGCACCAGCCCTGAACCCCGAACCACCGCCGAAAGAAGACCTATAAATTTGGGAAACAGTCGGGCCTTTTAGATCCGATGGCGAGTAAGGCTCCGTGTTCACATCTGTGTCCGCCTCCTCCTTCCATCACTGCTGGGACCTACTGCTTAAGAGTGTCTAACACCTTTTCCAGTACAAATATCACCACAATGGTCATGCTGACAATGGCATTGTCCTGACTGACCATTTTAGTGGCATCTTCAAAGCTGGCAAAGATTGTGCAGAGATCTTTCACCTGCCTCCCCTTTCTATGGCTCAACACCCGAGGTCCCCACCACTGCTTGTCAAAGGTGCGCCACTTCATACTGCATATTGGTATTACACTGCTCTGCCACAATCCGCTGGAGCATTGTGGAGGGTTGGAATTCAAGCTGTTGCCACGTCAACATTGAGACAGTTGAGGGGAGGCCAAGAATGACGCTGCAATGCTGCCGTCAGGCCAAAGAAGGGTTAGCGAACGACAAGAAGTGTGGGCTAAGACCTCGGGGCCTTCCTCAGCAGGGCGAGTCGAGACCCAGGTAGCGTTATGAGAAATTTCTGCATCTACCTGACCTCGACATGTGCCTGGCAAAGGGATGTGCGTAAGTCTTAGGGACTGCAAGAGATTTTTTTTTTTTTTCCCTTGTTGTGCACACCTACCTTGCCTTGCACCCATGGTTCTTAGCACCCAGCCACTGGACGGGTTTCATTGCGCAGAGCCGAGTCACCACAGCTCTTGACCTGTGTATGCTTGACGGGTCTCCAAGACACATTTAATTTAACATCACGGCCTGGTTTCTCTTCGGCACGTGATGCATACCGTGGAAGCTTGGGTATCTGACACCTTGCACCATTCCCAGCAGTGTGGGAAGGTAAGAGTGGTCGACCGTCGGGAGACCTATAGCACCTGCCATGTCATGGCGGCAGAGCTCCCGAAGAGGGTCCGACCGAGCCCATGACCCCCACCATATCAAAGAGACATCACCCCAATCACCCACTGAGTAGTCAGTGAGTAGTAATGGCCCCCCTTGCCTGACTGACCAGGGGCCAGGGACAGGGTCTTTTCCGGGAAAAAAAAAAGAAAATGCCTTGCTCGGAATCTGGTACTGGGTGGGGACATGCCAGGGCCATGACGTGGCGGAGGGGTAATAAGCAAAAGCGAGGAAACTCAAACTAAACAACCGAAAAAACATAACTGACATGTTAAGCGAAAAGAACTAGGATGGGTGAAATTTCACAATAAATTCGATTCGGTCACTTCTAGCGTATTTCCCGACAAAATTGATAATTCGGTCCGAATTATCTTCGGGGACGGAATCACGTTAAAAAAAAACAAACTATTGTCACCTGGGCTGCACAGCAGCCTGCAGGGCTTTTTTTAATTTACCTGTAGGAATGTTGTGCAATGCTTAATTAAAAAATAGGCAGAGGAGGTTGATTGGGTCTTTCATACAATGTTGTGTTTTTATATAACACGGCATCGACTGGCGCTGCTCTTTTAGTATTGCCTTACTTTAAAATTCTCTGGGGCTCTTTAAGAGTGGCAAAACTTGACCAAAAAAACTCAAGGGGAATGTTCTGTGAGCTGATTAAAGTCATGCCAGCGAAAAGCTTGGAAACAATAAACAAGAGCTGAGAGCTCAGGTGGACAATTAGTGAGCAGATGTTGGAGGTTTGACGGCACCGGGCAGTCCACAGGGCAGCAGCATCGCGGTCAGAGATAGTAGTGGCACAATGACTAATCTGGAGGTGCTAGTGGCCAAAAACTAGGAGTAGGCCACACGAGTGGCACAATGACCACAATTGTGGAGGTTACGCCAGCAGCCACAGCAGCTAGCCATGAGGTCAGACTAGTGGCACAGATTACATTTTTCTGGAGGTGAGCAAAAAAAAAGGAGTAGGCCACAGAGTCGGCACATTGACACAGTCGGATGTGGAGGTCTCGGGCAGCGCAGTATGAGGTCACGGTGCCTGTTTAGATGGGTGGGGCAGGTGGCACAAATGGACATTCTGGACGGTGGCAAAAACGAGGCAGTAGGCCACAGAGAGTGGCACAATACTCAGTTGTGGAAGGTCAGGCAGCTGCAGCATGAGCGTCAGGCAGTTTGGCACAATACATTCTGCGAGTAAGGAATAACAGGAGTAGGCCACAGAGTGGCACCACCAATGACACAGTGTGGAAGGTTCACTGGCAAGAGGAGCAGCTCGCGCATTGGCATGAGGTCTGCAGACAGTGGGAACTATTGGACATTCTGGAGAGAGTTTGACATTATTGGGCAAAACAGTAGTAGGCCACAGAGTGGGCCCATGAAAAGAGAAGTGGAAGGGTGACGGCGGCAGGAGCAACAGCTTTGAGGTTCAAGGGAGAGTGGCACAGTGTCACAGTGTGGAGTCATGGGGCAGCAGGCAGCATGTATTGGAGGTCAGAGACAGTGGCACTATGACTTCAGCATTTCTTGGGAGGTGGCAAAACAGTCGAGTAGGCCACAGCAGAGTATGCACAATGGACAGGAGTGTGGAGGTGGGTGGCATATTGACCTCAGTCCACTGGTAGAAGAGATGTTGGGTGGGCAGATGGAGAAAACTGTTCAGCAGTGTGGTGTGGCATCAGGGAGGTCCTGGACAGCATCTGGAATAGTTGGATGAGGCGAGGTAGTTATGTACCCAGACTCATTTTGTCTCACGTTTAGGGTGAGGCGTCATGGTCTGATGTAGTATCTGATGCCTTAAGACATTGGGTGTGTGGGAAATCCTGGCCGATCCACGCCTGATTCATCTTGACAAAGGTCATGTCGTCAACATTTCCCGTGGACAAGCGGGTTCTACCGTGGGATATACGATGACCGCCCCCGCCCGCCACTGAAACCAGCCCGGACTCTCTGACTGCCCCCACTATTGCCGGGCAGGACAGCTTCTACCACTGCAAACTCTCGGGCAAGTTGTGGCACAATTCCAGTTTGGCTGCCATAGTCAGCGGATCTTCTAACTGGTGGGTGGCAGGGAGTGCTGTCCCCCTCCTTGTCCCCCCTTCTCCCCCCAAGTTGGCAACCACCTGTTGGTTCAGGGTCTGCTCCAAGGTCTGTGCTGTGGCGACTGCCCTCCTCACTAGGCTTCCTTAGTGTGAAGGAGAAGCTCTGCTCATCTGTGACTCCAGCCTTCGGTTGCTGCTGATGGAGACTTTGGTATGTCCTACCCCCATCTGTCAACCCAAGCAGCCAGTTGGCAGTAGTACGGTGAGCGACTGAAGAACCCCCCGGTCAGACTGGGTCACTGGAGGGACGATTCCACACATAGGGGCAGCGGCCAACTACTAAAAATAAAGACTTCGGAGGATTTCCCTTAGTATTTGAGTTTGTAATCCCTTATCAGCAGCTGGGAAAAAGAAAAATAAGAGCTCCCATTTTGGACCGGTAGCAGGGGTCAATAGGGTGGAGAGCCAGAAGTCAACCTCTGCCGGGATGCTGTCAATTCGGCGGTCACAAGCCAGGCAAATCACATGCTTTGGGGGCCCTCTGCACAAGTGACCCCCGAGGGGCTTCCCCGCCTCCATCTCCACTGTACCTCCCCCGGTGCCCTTTCGGGGCAACTGCCCCTGGTTTTTCCTCATTTTCCAATTTACCTCCTCCCGCTGCTCCTGCTCCTTCCCCTCCCTTGGGCACCTGGGGGAAAAAAAAATCCCCCTCATTTCACCAGACCCAAAGGGGTTTTTGCTCCCCAAAAGTTCCCCCCCCCTTTCCCCCATTTCAGTCCACCCCCGGGCCATGTGGCCGTGAGATTAGTCGCCCCATCTCCCAGTCCCCCCCCCAGACAGGTTTTTTTTGCATCGTTTCCAGGACATGAAGCAGGGGGAATGACGTTATTCATCCCTTTTCCTGGCGCTGACTTATTAAAGTTGTCCCCCTCCCAATGGCCTCAACAAAAAGGGGGGAAGGGGTTTCCCCATGATGCCCCGGGGTGACATCAAAAAATTACAAAAGGGGAGTAACCCCTTTTCCCCCTTTATCATCAAAAAAAACGTTAATGGCTTTTCTCTGTTCAAACAGTCGGTCCCAAAATGTGGGAGGCGGAATTCCCCCAAAGGGTGGAAACATCGCATATCAGAGTGTGTTTTGGGGGAGGGCCCTTTCGCCGCTCAAATTTTTGAGGGGGGTTTCCCGACTTTGAGGAAGTGCCCGCACATTTCCCCGGCCCCTTTTTTAAGGGAAACTTTTGAAAATCGGTGGAAGACTTTAGGAACCCTTTTTAATCCAGTTTAAAAACATTTTCGCCATGCAGGGGGGGCATGGAAACCCTCCTCCTCGGTTTCAGCGCGGCACACCAGGGTTTTCCCCCTTGTTTCCCCCCCACCATGGTTTTCCCATTTGCAGGTTGGGGCGGAGAAAGACACACATCGATTTCTTGCTGCATGAAAGGCGACAGGGTTTTTTCCCCCGTGTGGGCTTCGTTCTCCGAGGAAGCCCCGGGGTTTGAACTGCGTGACACCGCGGTTTCCCTACACATTGTGGTTGTTTGGGGCAAATACTTGTTTGGAAAGGGCCCCCATGATGGGGGGGGTGGAGGGGGGGGAAAAAGGGGACCCTTGGGCCCCGGACCCAAATTTGACAACGTGGAGGGGAAAGCGGCATCTCCTTGGCAAGTTTTGGGGTTTTCCGGGGGGGGAAGGGGCATTTCCCCCCAAAGGTTTGGGCCGTAAAGGACATGGGCTGGCCCTGACCATTGTTACAGCTCCAGACCCTCCACCCTGCCCGTCACCCCTTGGGGAAAAAAACATATAAACTCAAGGGCTGGCCCACCTTTGTATTAAAATATTTATGAAAGTGCTTTTTTTCTGGCCCCTTTTTTTTTGGGAAAAAAAATTTCGGGTTGGAACTCTCCATCTCGGGCTCGGCCAAGCCATTTTTTTTTTCTCTTTTTAAAGGGGCAGAGTCCACCTTTTGGGGGAAAAGGGAGGGAAATTCAGTTCCCAAAAACTTGGGCAGGAGCCCCGGTCAGCTTTTTGCACCTTAGGGGTGGGGTTGGGGCCCCATATTGTTGGTTTTCTTTCAATCGCCTTTTGTGAACGACTTTCTGGCGCCAGGGGTAGGAGGAGCAGGAGAAACGGACCGGGGAAAAGATTTTCAAAAAGAAAAAAGGGTCCCCCCTGTTTAAAAGGGGGGGAACCCTTTACTGGCTGCAATGGCATGGGTGCCACTGGGCGCGCGCTGCTGTTGCCCGGCAGTAGGGGGTCCCACATCCCCCAGTTTTTTCCCAGGCCCCGGTGGTGACGCTGCATGTGTTGACCCCGACCCGTGTTGCCAACTTTTAGCCCCCGGCCACTTTTTACTTTCTGCCTACAGTTCAATTACCCTATTGGGCTCCCCGGGTCTTGCAAACAACGATTTTACCGCCAACGCTCCGCACTGAGTGCTATGCTGCCCCTGCCTTTTTGTGAGACCCCGTGCGCACTTTTTTGGACCTCGAAGGGGGGGGTTTTTTTTTGGGGGGGCCCCTTGGCTCCCGACCTCACATGTGTTCCTGCTGGCCGGCCCCACAACCCACTTGCTGGGGTGCGCCGCTGCCTTGCACAAGCACGCCCTTTCCTGATGATGATGAAGCCCTTTTTTTCACCCGGCTCCCAAGTCGGTCGGCTACATCATCATCTTTGTGTTTATCGCATGCGTCCCCATCACCCGGGCTTGGTATCAGACTTCCCCCCACAACATGCCTTCCATGCCCCCCTTAAATCTATAATTTGCCGCCTACGCAAAAAGAGGGGATATTGGCCCCATTTCTTTGCTGCCAATAGCTGCTGACTGCCCCCCCTCAAAATTTTTCACCTCCTATTTTGGCGCTGAGCCCGACCCCATAGTAGATCTTGGGAGGGAAACGGTGGGGGAGGCGGGGTTGAGGACAGGTGAGGGTGCTGACCCGCTCCCGGGCCATGCCAACTAAGGGTTTTGTGTGATTCCCCACCGACTCTTGGCTGGGGTTGGCAGATGTCTCTGGGGGAATGGATGCCCAGTCAACCCAAACAAAACCCTTGGGTTGCTAGTTGTACACGGCCGCTAGATGACAGCGGCAGTTTTGGCCTCATCGAGTGACCCCTGCTGCGACGTCCCCTTGCTGTGCTGGGGACCTGGGCCTGGAATGTTTGTGCCTCTGCCACTCACAGGTGAAGACCCCTGCCACCTCTCGTCTGACATACTGTTTGTTCTAAAATGTACAGACACTTTTTGATGATGATATCTGTTTTATGATAAATACACACCCTGTATTTGACTCCAAATGAACCCAGTAACAAGCTTGGGTAACCCTTGGATATAAATTGCGCTCCACAAATGGGCAGGAAAAATTTACTTGTATGTGTATTTTACTAAAAGCAGGCTTAATTAACCTTCGGATATGAATTATGCTACAGGCAAAATTGCTTCTTTGGCGGTGAAAAAGAACGTTTCTTTTTTACAACTGCGAAAAAACTTAGTTAACCTTGGATTTTTAAAATTGGAAAAAGAATTGAGCAACCAAAAACTACCAGTTTGAGCGTCAAAAGGCGTGTATATTAGGGACACGCAAGAGAAAAACATGTAATTAACCTTCGGTTAGAATTATCACAGGAAAATTTTTTTTTTGGCGGTAAAAAAGACGGTTTTTTTTATCACCACAACCAAACAACGCTTAATTACCCCCGGAGTAAATTGCGTAAAAGAATTGAGAAAACCAAAACTACCGGGTTTGTATCGTTTTTACAAGGCGTGTATTTGAGGGTCAGAACAAAGAAAAAAAACTTGTAATTAAACCCTTTCGGTTGTGAATTTGACAGGCAAAATACTTTTTTGGCAATGAAAAAACGGTTTTTTTAGTCACCACAACAGCAAAAAAATGCTTTTTTAAACCCCCCTGGATGTAAATTGTGCAAAAAAATTGAGCCCCAAAAATAAGTGGTATTTGTATTGTAAAAACGCTGTTTTTTAAAATGAATAAAAAGGAACAGGCTTAGATACCCTTGGATATTAAATGCTGTGACAGATAGCATTAAAATGTAATAAAACTGCACTGGACACCACTTTTTCAGATCCAAACCCCAAAAAAATTCAAAATAGAACTTTTAAGAAAACAGTCTCTGAGAAAACTGTAACCCCCCCAAAAAGCTGTATAAAAAGGAGTTCTTTTGTAAGTGAATCATAAGCAGCCGGGGCGATTTTCCCTAATTCTTACAGTGAGAGCGGTATAGCCCCCCAGCACGCGCCCAGACTTATATATGGGTGAGTCACAAATCCCGCCGGTCTTGTTTGGGCTTCTTCCTGCTATGCATGTGGCTACCCCTTTTCCCCCCTAGGTTTTTTGCCCCATGTAACCCCATGTGCTCGAAAGCCATTTTATAAATAAAAAGCCACTTCGTTCCGCAAAGTACCCCAAAGTTTGATTCGTTCCAAACCCAAAATTTTTCCCTGAAATTTCTAAAAAAAATTTCCCACTTGTTAGAATCGATTCACCCATTCTTGGGAGGAAACCCTTGTGTCCACCATCAAAAAAGGCAACATTTCCAAAGGCAACACCGGCAATGCTGAGATTCGGGGTTTTTTGGTTTTGGGGGTGGTTGGGGTGAAAAGCATTTCTTTGCTCCACACCTGGTACACAAAAGGGGTGGCTGTTTGGGCATGCAGGTAAAAACGGGTGCCGGGTGGTGGGGGGAACGGGCGTTTACTTTGGCACGGGGGATGGTCTTTCTCTGCCGCTCCGGCACGGGGCAGCGAAGACCGCTTGGTTTTGGGAAGTGGTGGAAAAGGGAGGGGACAGCGGAGTCCGTGGTGGAACCCCGGGCCCTTGGGGCCCTTTTTTTTTTTTTCCCAAGTGATTCCCCCACATCAATTCATTCTTAGATGTTGTCTTTTCATATTTGGGGGTGGTTAAACTCTAGATTCTTTCCTCTACTGACTATTTTTGAGCGATTCGTTGCCATCGCATCGGTCGATGGTCGATGTCGACCATCATCGCAAGTAGTCGTAGTGAGCAGTCGTTTTATGGCGAGCCCTTTAAAAGGGTCTAGGGGAGAGAACAACACCTTCATTTTACCCCCAAAAACAGGGCTGGAGAAGCTGGAATTAACATCCACAACAGTCAAATGGTGTGCTACCTTAGAAAACCCAAACTTGGGGTTAAAAACCCACAGAAAAAAAAAAAAAACACAAATTTCCCTATCCCTGTCCTGTACCCAGATGACCCTTAACCTGCATCCCCAAAAATTAAAAAAGCCAAAAGGCAGTTGTTTTTTGAACCTCTCTTACTTGAATGGACATTGAATATCCCTGCCCCTGGAACACAGCATGAAAAAAAACCCTGATGACCCCAAAATTTAAAAGGGGCCGGAAAAAGGGTTTTTCAACCACCATTTTAGTTGAATGGACATTGATTCTGCCCTGGGCCACAGCATGACCCCAAACCTGCAGCCCCCCAGATTAAAAAGTGCCGGAAAAAAGAGTCTTTAAAACACCATTTGTTGAACGGGACTTGCCCTATATCTGTCCTGTACCCAGAAGACCTTAAACCTGTCTGACCCACAGATTCAAAAGTCCCGGGGGGAAAAAGGAGTCTTTAAAACCACCATTTTATTTCCCTGGAATATACTGTCCCTGTCCCTGGGTGGGGCCCCCCCCGGTATGAGTGCTGCCCAAATTGGCTTATTTGGGAAATACGGGGTTACGCTCCTGTTCCCCCCAGGTGCCCTTTTTCTTGGCATTCTTTTTCTTTTTTTCAAAAGTGCGGGGGGAAATTGTCTCTGTACTTTGTTCTTGCCCGTGCTCCATATCCCGTCCTTGAATACCCACTGGTCAAGTTTTTTCCCGTACCCCCCTTGTACAATTCAGAGGAATTTTTTACCAGATTTTGTAATGCAAGTTTTTTGTATTTAATTCTAGAAAATACATTTTTTAAAAAAAAATGGAATCCCCCCTGTCTTTGTTTCTCTTTTTTTTTAATTGTACTAAAGGGTTTTCTCAATACAGGGATGTAGCTAGTTAAAGATCTTGCAAAAACAAATCATTTGCCCTTGGTCCATTACGGTCCTACCCATTCCTTTTCTGAAAGCACCATCCCCTTGAGCCATCTTGACAATTTTTGAAAAACAAAAGTTGTTAAAACAATTTTTTTTTTTTTTAAAAGGACCGTATAAGCTGCATTTCAAAGCAAAATGCCCCCAAAAAATTTAAAGCATGGCCCTTGGCCCTTTGGACATTTTGAAAACAAATGTCTGTTTAGAAACAACATTTTTTTTAATAACCCCTAGTATAGCTGCATTTCAAGCAAAATGCCCCCAAAAATTAAGCATGCCCTTAGCCACTTTGGACAATTTTTTTGAAGAACAAAGGGCGTTAGAAACAAATTTTTTTATAATAGGGCCGTAGTATTGCTGCATTTCAAAGCAGCATGACCCCAAAAAATTATTAAAATTTACATCTCAGCCACTGTTAAAAATTGTAGGGAGAAATATTAGAAGCCACATTTTCGTTCCAAAAGGCCCTGATTTTGCTGTATCTACAGCACGACCCCAAAAAATTTTAAAAATGATTCTCAGCCACATTAAAAATTGGAGGGGGAATCCCCTTTTAAAAGCCACATTTCTGTTCCAAAGGACCATAATTTTAAAACGTATCTCAAAGCAACATGACCTCAAAAAACCCTTTACAATGCGAAAATTCTAAAAAAAAGTGAGTAAATGGAAAACAGTGTTGTCATGAAACCTTGCTGTCCTTTTTCAGTCTCCCCCGCAAAACCCGCAAAATGAAATGTTGGGAAAAGAGAAAAAAATTGCAGTAAGAAAAAATCATTTTTTAAAAAAAAAATTTTCAAGAGGACCCTTTCTTTTGAAGAGGGAAAGTGAAGTAGAGCGGGAACTAATCGGGATCTCGAATTTTTGGGGCCACAACATCACAGAGACCATGCCTTATTCATCTTGATGAAAAATCAAAGATCACTTTCTGTGGAAGCCGGGGGGGGTTTGTCTGTAAAGACTCGGGTCGAGGGGGACTAGCAAATGATCTTCTATTTCCTCCCCCCCTCAAATTTTGAGCCCAACCCCTTTCCAAAGGGGGGACGTGGAACGCGTGTTAGGGAAAACCTCCCCCTCCTCCTCTGCTGCTCCCGGGCCGCTTCAACACAGCCCCTGACTTGCGGGGATGAGCACCCTGAGGTGATCGCCACCTTCCCTTTTTTGGACCCGAACCCCTGCCCCCTTTAAGACCCATGTAATTGTGAAAAATGTCGGGCCTTGTGGGGATTTGACAGGAGAAAGGCTCCGTGTCCGCATCTGTGTTTTCCCCCTCCTCCCCGTCGCGGGGTTGGACCGTTTTTTAGATGTCCACGTCGTTCCGAACAAAATACCACAATGCTCATGCTGACAAGGCATTGGGCCGCATGACCCTTTGGGGGCTTTTCAAAAAATGGAAGGGTGGTCAGAGCTCTTTCACCGCCTCCACTCTCGGGGGGCTCAACACCCCGAGGTCCGCACCCCTGCTTGTCAGGGATGTGTCCCCTTTGTACTGGTAATGGCATTGCGGCCGCCCCAATCGCGGAGCATGTGGAGGGGGGAAAATTCCCGGTGTCAACAAAGGGGTTGACGGGGAGGCCGAGCGCGCTGCCAAAAGCAGCCCAAGCGGGGGATGAAGCAGGGGGGGAATTGCGGAAAAATGGAACTTAGGGCTTCGAGCCTTCCCCCAGCGGCAGTCCGGGCCCCCGGGAGCTCTTTAAAATTTTGGACGACAATGTTCAACATGTGCCCGGCAAGGGGGTGTTTCTCCGTCTACCGATCTTAAGGGGGGGCCAAGATTTTACCCGTTATCGCAACCCTTGCCTGGCCAAGGTTCTTGGGACCCAGCCAGCGCCGGGCTCGTTGCGGGGGGCCGTCCCCCAAATCCTGACTGTGTGTGGGGTGGTTCCAAAATGTTTTTTTAACACGGCCTGGGTTTCTTGGGATTGATGCCACCAAGGGGGCCTTGGGGGGAAAAAAAACCCCCGCCCATCCCTGGGGTTTTTTAAGAGCGTGCGCCCGGCCTGAAGCACCGCACCCACAGAGACATCCCCCCCAGTCACCCCGTAGCGTCACAGAGATATAGTGGCCCTTTGGGCAGTGTTATAGCCCATTTTCGGTGGTCGAGGGACTTTTCCAGACACAATGCAGACAAGCACTTAAATTTTTTTAGATGACACGTGGCGGGCCCGGGGCAGGGAGGTTTTTGGCAAAAAAAACCCGCTCGGCATCTGGTATTGGGGCAGCATTTTTTGGCGGAACCCATCTGTGCCACCAACAGGCAACATTTCCAAGGCCAAAAGCCGGGGCATGCGACATTCAGGCTTTTGGCTTTGGGATGGTTTGGGTTAAAGTGTTTTTTCTGCCCCAAAACCGGAAGACAAAGGCTGGCTTAGACTGGCCGCTGTAGGGCGGCGGTCGTCAAACTGGGGGAAGGGAAAAGGGGGTAGGTGGGCCCTTGGTGGGCTGGGGGTACTCGGGCGCGGGGGAGGCTAAAGGGGGAGGCTGCCCCTGATCATGACCTAGGGGACTGGGCAGCTGGGAACGCTTGGGGGGTGGGGGGGAAAGGGGGCGGGACGAGGGTGTGACAGGGGTTGGGAGGCCCGGCGTGGGTCTGGCCTTTTTTGGCCAAGTGTTGCCTCCATTTAAAATCTGCTTCGCTGCATGGATAACATTTGGTGGTGGTTTAAACCCACCAAAGGGTTCTTGCCTCATTATAATTTACGGCATAGGGGCTTAATGACATCGCTGGGTAAAATCAGAGGCTTGGTCAAAAAAGGGCCCGGGGCTTGGGGTCCGGGACCTTTTTGACGGGGAAAGCGGGAGGGGGGTTTGCGCTGACCGGGGCTGGCGGACTCTATCAGCGGATTTCTGCGCCGCCCTCCCCCTTTTTTGAGGGGGAACCCGTACGACACTACCCCATCGTTTTTCCCCTCGTCTAGTGATGAAACCTGCAAGCAAATTCTGTGAAAAGCCACGTTGGATCCGCATGTCGTCTTTCCCTCATCAAAAAAAGGGGGACTTGGTTCCTAATTCTGCATCCGAGCTGGGGCTACAAGCAAAAAGGGACTGCAAGGGATTGCCGACTGCCGGTATTTTTTGCCCCATTGTCCCGGGTTCCCCTCCTCCTTGAGGATCATAACTGGGGTCAGAGAAGAAAAAAATCATCCTCTTTGGCCCCTTGATCTTTTAAAAATGCTTTTTTGACCCCTACCGCATTTTTGTCATCAAAAAGGGTCTTCAAAAATGGTTTTCCACAGGGTGGGTACACGGTTGACATTTGGGTGCTTCATGTTGGACGGATCGGTGATGCTGTGGGGGAATTTGTAGCCCGGGGTGGGGGGGAAAGGGAGGTAAGAGCTGGATGCAGGTTGCATTAACCCTTGAAGGACAAAGCGACGCGTTCGTTACTGAAATTACGGGCCCTGACCCAGCGAGACAGGGCCCCGACGGGCATGTAATGATGATCCGTGGATGCGGGTTTTGTCGCCAGCACTGGAGGGGGCACCCCCTGTACCTCTACCTGCATGTCTAACCCCCTCTTTGCTCGCTTACCACCCAATTTCGCTCCATTTTTAGAAATAAAAATTTTAGAAGGTATGGAAAGTTTTGGGAAAAATCTCTTTTTTAAAAAACGGGAAATCACAGAATTCTCAAATCCCTCAAAACAAAACAAATTTCTGGATTCAAATTTAATGCAAAATAGATCTATAACAAATGGCGTGGGCCAAAGTGAAAAAAACACGTATCTGAAAAATTCGGAAAAAAAAGGTATTTTTGGCACCTATCAATTACCCGTGGTGGACTACAAAAATTTTCTGGGTTCAAATTTTTAAATGCAAAGTAGATCTTCAACAAAGCGGCTGCGCCAAAGTGAAAAAAAAAGGAAAATTTAAATGTATTGGGTAAAACAAGGGATTTTTGGCCCTATCAATTCATTGTGGTGACTCAAAAAATTTCTGTATTAGTTTTAAATGCAAGCCCTCAATGAAAAAAAGCTGTAAAATGGCCAAATCAAAAAAAAAACGTATTGTTAGATTGTATAATCAAGATATTATTTGGCAACCCTTTTAATTTTCACCTGTGGTGACTAAAAAATTGCTGTATTCAATTTTGTGCAAACTGCCCCAAGAACAAAGCTGTAGTGCGCCCAATAAAAAAAAAAAACTATCGTTATGATTTGTATAATACAAGTATTTTTTGGACCTTTTAATTCACCCGTGGTGACTATAAAATTGCTGGATTAATTTTAAGTGCAAACTGCCTCAATGAACAAAGTTAGTGCACCAAAGTCAAGAAACACGTTCTGTATTATTCGTATAATACAAGATATTTTTTACACCCTTTCAATTCACCTGTGGGGACTATAAAATTGCCTATTCATATTTTTAAATGCAAGCTGCCCCAATGAACAAAGCTGTAGTGCGCCCAAAATCAAAAAAACAGTATTGTTTGTATTGTATAATACAAAATTTTTGGACCCTTTTAATTTACTGTGGTGACTATAAATTTTCTGGATTAAATTTAAATGCAAGGTGGAATTTTCAAAAAAAGGGGGGAATGGGAAAATTGAAAAAGAACACCTATCTGAAAGTATACTGATAATAAAAGGGAGTTTTGCACCTAACAAAGAGACCTGATTTTACAGAAAAGATGTTACCTATAAGTTCGGGCTGCCAGGGGGGGGGGAAATTTTTTACAATAAAAAAACTGTTATAATAAAGTATTGCGTGCAATGTCTACAAAGTTTGGGTGAACTTTACCAGTATTCTTTGTAGAGTTTGTCTGTGTTCGCCCGGGGGGCCCCCCCCCCTCCCCCCCCCCGTGACTTTTCAGCGGTGATGTCCTTTAAAATTCTCTACCCAAAATCATAAAATCTACCCAACCCAAAAACTAAAAATTGTAAGGGTCTAGCAATAGTAGAGGTTTCTCTGTGAAAAAAAAGAATAATTTTTATGTATGGACCAAGGGCGCAGTCCCTTTTTCCGAGAGCTGAGGACACTGAGGTGAACAGGAACGTGTTCTTGTAAAACGGTCATGTGTTTTTTTTTGCCAATCGCAACCATAAAACCCCCCCCCCCCACATGACGCGCAACCCATCTCCCAAAATGCCTTTTTCTGTAAGCTGATTTGTGGGCCCCCAAAATAAAAGGAAGCGCCAAAAAGGGGCGTCTTAATAGATGTGCCAGATTTTAACCTAAAATTTTCGCAGATCTAAAAAATTGTAACATAAAAACGTGCCGATTTAACTTTGTCGAAATAATCGCTCAAAAACTACTGACCGTTTATGGCAAAATTGGCTTTTGATTTCTCAGCGAACTGAGGTTTAGAGAAACGCCCCGGCTTTTACGCCCTGGACCCCCTTCGACGGGAAACCTGGGGTTTTTCCGGGTGCCACCACTGCCCCGTTGGCAGATTAAAGTCAGTGGGACTTGTACGACCCCCCTCTCCCTTTTTGAGGCTGGGACCCCATTAATACCCCTTTACGTCCTCCCCCCACAAGAATCTGCTGAAAAGACCACTTTGGATCCGCCCAAATTATTATCAACATCACATCACAGGGACTTCCTCGTCCGGGAAGTTTATATCCCGAAAATTGGGCTACAAGCCACAGGCACGCGAGGGGTTGTGACCTCTCGGATTTTTTTTCCGACTGACCAGCCCCCCT
>JAODAL010013027.1:0-92911 GCA_025379985.1 Phyllomedusa bahiana
CCTACTCCCCAGATGAGGCTGGTACCAGGTCCATAAAGGCTGGGCATGCAGGGTCTGTTGTAAACTCTATATCTTATAGGAAAGGCCTACTGTGAGTACAGAGCAGTGACTGTATTAAGTCTAGGCAGGGATTATCCTGTGTTAGTAATGCCAGTTTGGCAGGTGTTTATTTTCTGTTAGCCTGAAGTCAGGTTGTGTCTACACAGCAGTGTGAAAATCCCGTGTGGATTCCGATTAACCCCTTACCGACATTGGACATTGGACGTTTTAAATTTGGTGGAAAGGGGTTTTGTAGGGGATCCAGAGCGACATAGCCCCCGGGGTGTTACCTGCTGATTGCAGCAATCACTCAGCGGCAACGCCATCCAGCATTTAATTGAATGAAAAACTGTGCCAAGCACCGTTCTTCACTGAAATCGCGGGCTTGTGAAGGCTTCCATTGTGTCATGTTTTTGATTTTGCTACTTCTGGCCCTGGGGAAAGGGGGGGAAACCCACTTTGACACCAAAAGCTTGTATTACAATACATTAGGTTGTATAAATCAAGGGGTTCCCAACCCTAGTCCTCAAGGCAACCAAAGGGTCATTTTTTCTGTTTTCCTTAGCTTGCAAATTTGAAGTCATTTTTGCAGGCTTCTGAAAGGGAATCATATTGTAGTGATTCTGGGGGAGATCCTGAAAACATGCCCTGTTGGTGGCCTGAGGACTGGAGTTGGGGAACACTGGTATAAATGATTGATCCCCTAGCGGTGATGCACCCTAGGGGAACTCAAAGTTAAAGTAAAAAAAAATGTTTTAAAGTGTAAAAAAAAAATAAAAAAATTAAAAGTTCAAATCGCCCCCCTTTTACCATTTTACAAATAAAAAAAATAAAATTAAAATAAAAAAGTTACCATTTTGGTATCGTTTGCGTCCAAAAAAGTCCGATCTTTTAAAATAAAATCATTTCCCGTACGTGAACATGAAAGAAAAAAAAAATCCAAACGCCAAAATTGTGTTTTTTTCGTCTTTTTAAAACCCCAAAAAAGGGAAAAAATTTGAATAAAAAAATTTGCATGCTTTCCCAAAAACTGCTAGCAATAAAAAGACATTCAGCCCCCAAAAAAAGCCCCCCCCACTCAAGTCGTATTTTGTACAAAAAAAAATTTTGGGCGGACAAAAAGGCACCGCAGTGCAAATTTTTAAAAAAAAATTTTTTTTAAAAAGGTACCAAACATAACGGGGAAAACAACATGTTTGGTATTGGTGGATACGTATCAACCGGTAGAATACAAATAACACATCATTTTTACCAAAGATTGAAAAAAAAGATTGCTGTAAAAGCAAAACACCTGCAAACAAGGCGCAAAATTTCGTTTTTGCCCCCACTTTGAATTTTTTTTCGGGGCTCTCAATATATCTAATAATGGAATAACACCATTTGAAAGTACATCTTTCCCACACAAAAAAGCCCCGGTCTATTAGGTGGAAAAATAAAAAAGTTATGGTTCTGGGAAGGTGAGGAGGAAAAACTGAGTGCGAAAAAAAAAAGTAAGCCTCAGCGTTAAAGGGAACCTATAACATAGGTTATGATCTCCTTGCTGAGGGCAGAATAAGCTAGTGTAAGACATGCTGTTTCCAGCACTGTGTCCCTTATTCTGTAAGGTGCAGGAGTTTTAGAGCATTAAGGACGACATGTATGATTTTTGGCGCCCAAGTGCCATTTATTTTGTGCGCATTTGTAGTGTAGAATGAGCCTGAATCTATGAACCTGTTCTACTACGGGTCATAAATTTAGCGTTTTATAGCTACAAAGTGACACTTCTGGCTCAGGTAAACCACTTTTAAGTTGTTTACCTGTTCCAGCAGTAATGCGCTTGGATTTGCCGTACTAAAGACATAATCGTGTGGCTTCGTACAGTTGTAGTGTGACACGCCTCCAGAACGCCCCCTGATCTCAGACGCATTACAAAGTGCCACGGGCGCTTTGTAATGTGCCTGATGCTGGGGTGCGCCTGATTAAACGGGACTGTGCTAGTTTTCGGGCCTAAAAGACACCAGACTTCTGGTACAGCCCCATTCATACATGTCACCCTTAAAGAGGACCTGTCACCTAGTTTATGCCCCCCTTGCTGAGGACAGCACAAGCTAGTGACAGACCTGCTGTTTCCAGCGCTGTTTCCTTTATTCTGTAAGAAGCTGTCGTTTTTGAGTATTTATTGCTCAAATCTGCAGTTTTCAGCCAGAAAAGAGTCATGAAAAGAATCAGTTTTTTTCAAACCCCGCCCATCTAAGGCTAGCTCCACCAACCTCAACAGATAAACCTATTACTTTGAATAGGTAGAAACATGAGAATAACTGTCAGTGGGTGGTGCTAGCCTTTGGTAGACGGGGCTAACACCTGCTCATGAATAAGATTTGAGGGGTAAATGCGCTAAAACTACAGCATCTTACAGAATAAGGGACACAGCGCTGGAAACAGCAGGTCTGACACTAGCTTGTGCTGTCCTCAGCAAGGGGGGCATCACCTATGTGACAGGTTCTCTTTAAGTCTATGTAAAAGTTTCACAGTCAGTTTACAGATGGTTTTCAAATCTGAAAAGCATCTGTAAATCCAACTGAAAACCTGATGTAGGGACGGGCCCTAAATGTCTGTTTTTGTTTCTACTTTGCATTTGCTAAAATAAACCCAGGCAATGCTTGGACCTTGGGCTTTTACCCCTGTCACTGTCTCTGTCTGTGGAAACCCGGGGTGCTGCTGATTCTCCACACAATATATATATATATAAATATATTTTTGATACTTACGGATTGCAGACATCGTTACCAATCATGGCATAGAACACTACTACAGGTTTATCCAGTTGCTGATGTCTTGCCATGCTGCAATAAAAAAAAGGTAAATTAGTGTCAAGCCTGGCCTAGAGTGCATCACATAACAAATGCAGAAATGCATTGAGTGATCATTAAACTTCATGGGGCATTATGGCAATTGTACCAGAATTCATGCGTAATATGCGGCAAACTACTGGCGTACATGCTTTATTCCACATTTATTAAGTATTTTAGACCGTTTTTTAACACTTCTACAAAAACTCCGGACACAAAGCAGCGTGACTTTATGGAAAGGAGCGGGACTTTTATGGATGAGATATAGCTTTGTGTAAAAGGGGAATTGGTTAAAGTGTTAGACTGCGTGCCAAATAAAGGCACCAAAATTTTGGTGCAACTATTGCCGTAAACTGCGCCAACTAATAGATGTAGTAAAGTTAGATAAACTTGTCTAACCACGTACCTGATTTTTCAACACTGAAAAATATGGTGTATTTTTAGACTTGTCTAGTCTACGTTTACACTAAGTATTAGACACTATAAATAAATGTGTCCCAATGTTTCTTGATAAATGTCCTATTCTGTAAGTTATCATAAAGCAGTCTGTCAATATTAATTAAGAAATACATAGTTGATTCACATTGTTATGACTACTTTTGACATCAGAAGTACATAAATCATGAAGGAAGTCACATGTCGTGAGCTCACATGGTGGGTATATGAGGTATGCAATAGGCTGTCTGCACACACAATGGACAAACAATGCTGTCTCAGGGCAATTTATCAGAGTTATAAATAAGGATGATTGTTGGCTTTTGGGCCAAGGGTGGCAGTATATCTGAATCTGCAAATTTTGTGAACGGTTCGAGGTTTGCTGTGGTAATGGGTGTAAGGATGTATTATGGATGGAAAAATGGAATCCTTGTGAATAAACAACCATGTGCCAAGTGCCGTTCCTATGTCCGGGGCACCGCTCACCAAGGGAAGGCACCCCAGCCACCCTCCTCACCTACCCGACTTAGTGAGTGCTGTACATATACATCATCGTCGCAGGGGTGTGATGCAAGGCTTTCCTCACACCCCCTTGGATGCTGGGTCTCCTAGGTCGGAAGCCTAAGCTTCTGCCCCAGGATATTCCAGGAGCAGTGTGCTGCTGTAAGTGGCGTGATAACGTCATGTCGCTTACACTGTACACCAGCTTCTGGACCTGCCACTTACACTAGAGCCGGTCACATGGAGAGGGAACATGGAGAGGTGAGTACCTTTTTTTCATTTTCATTAGCTACACGGGGGAAATAACTACCTGGCAACAGGGGGCAGCTTACTGGCTACAGAGGGCAACTACCTGACTACAGGGGGGCAACTACCTGGCTACAGGGGGCAACTACCTGGCTACAGAGGGCATCTTACTGGCTACAGGGGCAACTTACTGGCTACAGGGGGAAATTTACTGGCTACAGGGGGCAATTACCTAGCTACAGGAGGCAACTTACTAGTTACAGGGGGCAATTATCTGGCTACAGGGGGCTACTACTTGGCTACAGGGGGCTACTACCTGGCTACATTGGGCAACTACCTGGCTAAAAGGGGTACTACCTGGCTACCAGTGGGCAAATCACTACCTACAGGGGCCTATATAACTACATAATAGGGATCCATATTTCTACTTATTGGCAGGCCTATATAACTACCTATCTACTTAACTGGGGACCGAGATAACTACCTATTGGGGGACCTATAACTCTACCTGCTTAAAGGGCTGCTATACATCTACCTAATTGAGAACTGCCTGCCTAGTTTGCGGGTGTAGCTACATACTGTCTTAGGGAATTGAACTACTTCCTATATTGGTATACAAAACAAGACTAAAATTTTGTGCACAAATGGGAGCCCCATAGATGTTTGGTTGCACTTTTACTGTTTGGGATACAAGGGGTTAATTATTACCGTTTGAGGCACTATAGATGGGGAGTTTGTACAGAGATAAGAATTGATATAGAGGTGCTAATAAAGTCCAAGTCTAAGATGTTTGTTTTGTAAATTCTACAGTGAAGAGTCATGGTCAGGAGAAGACGCCATGGCAATCTGGGCCAGATGGAGAAAAAATGAAAAAAATGGGAAAGAGAAAAATTCTTCAGAGACGTCTCCTGTAAGTCCATGGATGTAACTTTACTATAATCGTTTTTATGTCTGCAAAGCCTGTGTACAATTGGTATCCATCTCTGTATTGTCACTGTATGCTGGAATTATTGGTTATATTATAATGGTTTATATTCAGTAATCGTATGTTGTATTATTCAGTCACTATGTGGTTGTGGTATGTGATCATGGTGTGGCGGAATTATTCACTCAGGTGGTGATATGTGGTCATGATGTGACAGTATTATTCAGTCATTATGTGGTGATGATATGTGGTCATGGTCTGGTGGTTTTATTCAGTCACTATGTGGTAGTGATATGTGGTCATGATGTTGTGGTATTATTCAGTCACTACGTGGTGGTGATATGTGGTCATGGTTTGTTGGTATTTTGTAGTCACTATGTGGTGGTGACATGTGGTCATGTTGTGGTGGTATTATGTAGTCACTATGTGGTGGGGACATGTGGTCATGGTGTGGAGGTATTATTCGGTCACTGTGTGATGATGATATGTGGTGTATTATTCAGCCCCTATGTGCTGGAGATATGTGGTCATGGTGTACCAGTACTATTCGGTCACTATGTAGTGGTAATATGTGGTCATGGTATATGCGGGTGAAATGTGGTCACGGTGTGGTGGTATTTGGTCACTATGTGGTGGTGATATGTGGTCATGATGTGGCAGTATTATTCAGTCACTATGTGCTGGTTATACTGTATGTGGTCTTAGTAGGACATTGGTAATATTAGCCTTGGGATTCTGGTTTTGTGTAGCAGTGTTATTTGATAACTGTATGACTATTATTTAGTAGTTTTATATGTAACACGTGATAAACCTTTTTGTACATTTTGGCTTTGGTTAATGGTGATGCACTCTGTCGCATTGTGACACATTATGTTAATGGGGGGAGAAATTTCTTCACCCCACCCTGAGTACAATTTCACCTAGTAACGGCCCTGCATGTGCCATGGATGTGAGAGGAGAATGTCAGCTACAAAGGTGGACTAACACCCTACAGTGGAGCAGCTCACCACCAAAATGAATCAGGTGCTACCAGATGTGTGCATAACACAACAGTTCAGCAAACCATACTGCATATGGTGCTCTGAAGCAGACAAGCACCATTCCCTAGTTATCAAGTTATGATGTGTTGATTGGGGATCTGCATTGTGAAGCAATATTTATGTTTATTTAACAACCAAAGACTCAGCGTTACCTTTCTAAATATTTCCTTAAATTGTTACTTGATCCTCCTGTCAAAACACAAAAATGAAAAGCTATGATAATGTTCCTCAAACACACTGATAATAATGAGATAAACGTATGTTGTAAAAATTTACAATTTTTCAAGTGCTATCTATATAAAAGTTTAGTATCGTTTTACATCTATTGCTTTACTTACCTTGCAAATGTTTTTCTTCTAGTACTGTTTAAAGCAGAGTTATGCTGGCTGCATGTTTTTACAGACAGCGTCTTGTGTTTGACAGACTACTTTTAGACTGTTACTGCAAAGGAAAAACTGGATGCAGCTTGTAACACAGTTCTGACTTGATCAGAGGTCACATACAGTGGGTTGTAAAAGTAATCATACCCCTTAAACTGTTCCTCATTTTTAAGTGTTACAGCCACAAATTAAATGTTTTCATTGATATTTTATATGATAGATCAACACAAAGTAGTGATAAGTGCATTTCCAAATATTTGCTAATTAAGACTGGAAAGTGTGGTGTGCATATGTATTCAGCCCTCTGCCTTTAGACGTCACCTAACTAGTACATAGAGAACTTCTGCATGTGATATATTCTCAGTATAACTACAGCTGTTTTGTGAAGGCCTCAGAGATTTGTTAGAGAACATTAGTGAACAAACTCTTTAATATATTCATTAATGACCTTACTGAAGGAACGCACAGTAGACTATCAATCTTTGCAGATGATACTAAACTCTGTAACGCTATCAACACAACAGAGGATAATGTGTTATTACAAAGTGATCTGGAAAAGTTTGGTCAGATGAGGTTTAACATGGATAAATGCAAGGTTACACACATGGGAAGGGAGAATACATTCCATGATTACTTGTTAAACAGAAAAATGCTGGGGAAATAGTGGACTGTAAACTTAATTGTAGCAGCCAGTGTCAGGCAGCAGCTGCCAAGGCAAACAGGATTATGGGGAACATTATTCTCCCATTATACAAGTCACTGGTTAGACCACACATGGAATATTGTGTACAGTTTTGGGCACCAGTTTACAGGAAAGACATTGTAGAGCTTGAACAGGTACAAAGGCGGGCAACAAGAATAATAAAAGGACTAGGTAGACTACAATACCCAGAAAGATTAGCAAGATTAGGGTTATTTAGTTTAGAGAAAAGACTGCTTCCTTGGTGACATAATAAGTATGTATAAATACTGTGCATCAAGAGTCAATATAGAGAGCTCTCCCAAGATCTGTTTATACCCAAGACTGTATCAAGAACAAGAGGGCATCCTCTATGTCTAGAGGAAAGAAGGTTTCTATACAAACATAGAAAGGGAATCTTTACTGTAAGAGCAGTAAGACTGTGGAACTCTCTGCCAGAGGAACTTGTCATGGTGAATTCACTAACAAGAGTTCAAAAGGGGTCTGGATTCATTACTGTGTAATGAGTGTAATAATATAACAAGTTATAGTGACTTCGATTCTGGAGAATGGTCATTGGTCCAGGGATTTATTCTGATTGCCAGAGTTGAGTCGGGAAGGATTTTTTTCCCTAAAATGAGGACAGTTGGCTTTTACTTCTTGGGGTTTTTTGCCTTCCTCTGGATCAACACAATAGACTGAACTGGATGGATGTCTGTCTTTTTTTGGCCTACAAATTATGTAACTATGAAACAGCATCATGAAAACCATGGAACACACCAAACAGCTCAGGGATAAAGTTGTGTAAAAGTGTATTGCAGGGTTAGGCTTTAGAAAACTAAGCCCAAGCCTTGAACATCTGATAGAAAACTGTTCAATCCATCATCCCATCCATAAATGGAAGGGCTATTGCACAACTGTTAACCTACCAAGACATGGCCGTATATTTAAACTGATGGCCTAGACAAGGAGATTCTTAATTAGAAAAGCAGCCCAGAGGCCCAGGATCACTCTGGATGAGCTGCATGGATCTACAAAGTGTGTAGGAAGAAAGCCCTTTTTCAAAGCAAGCCATAAGAAGTCCCATTTACAGTTTGCAAAAAACTATGTAGGGAATACAACAAACGTTTTAGAAGGTGCTCTGGTCAGATGAGAGCAACATTTAACTTTTTGGTCTAAATGTCAAGCCCTATGTGTAGAAGAAACCCAACACAGCACATTACCCTGAACATACCATCCCCACCAGGAAGCATGGTGGCAGCAACATCATGCTGTGGAGATGCTTTGCCTCAGCAGGGGCTGGGAAGCTGGGAAGAATTGAAAGATATATGAAGCTCTAAATACAAGGAAATCCTAGAAGAAAACCTGTTAGTGGTGGCAAAAGACTTGAGATTGGGCCATAGGTTCACCTTCCAGCAGGACAACGACCCTAAACATACAGCCAAAGCTACAATGGAATGGTTTAATTCAAAGTATATTCATGTGTTGAAATGTCAAAGTCAAGACTTAAATTGAGAATCCATTGAGGATCTGTGGCATTATTTAAAAATTGCTGAATGAGCCATAACTATTTTGCAAAGAAGAATCAGCAAAAATTCCAGCCTCTAGATGTGCAAAGTTGGTAGAGACATCCCCCATCAGACTTGCAGCTGTCATTGTAGTTAAAGTTGGTCCTACAAAGTATTCACTTAAGGAGGCTAAATACATATGCACGCCACACCTTTCAGTTTTCAATTTGCAGAAATTTGGAAAGGTATGTATCATTGTCTTCGCACATTTCGCAAAATCTTACTACTTTGTCTTCACATAAAATATCAACAAAATACAATTAAGTTTGTTCCTGTAATGTTTAAAAATTTGGAAAAGTTCAGCAGGTATGAATACTTTTACAAACCACTGTATATATCATGCAGCATTTGTTTCTGCTGTGGTATGGAAACATTTGAACTGTAAATGGGACATGTAAAAATACTGTTCACTGCATTATAGAATTTTCAGCTTTCCCCTAGGTGAACACAATTACTAAGCTCATAGGTCATATGCAAAGATGTGTTATGTCTGATTTGATATTTCCATCTGACTTGTTGACTTATCCTGACATTAGAATTGATTTGTTAGGTTTTCAAAGAACAACAAGAGAAGCGATCAGCCCATTGCATTTTGTAGACTAATTTTGTAGACAAATACATTCCTCAACATTAAAATTGCAACAGTGAGTAGAAAACATTTGGATTTATGGAAATGACAGGATTAATAGACATGTTAATTATATGCAAATGATAAAAAATGGAAATAAAATATTCAAAACATTACAATGTATTTTTTTGGAGGATTGCCACACTGAGACAAACTCGCACTTACATTCCCTCGTATGCGATCAGTGAGGTTATTAATAGTTGTCTGAGGAATGTTGTGCTATGCTGAATGCCATTGCGCATTCAAACCATTAACATCAGCTTCTGGCGGCTCACTTTCCAATTGTGACCAATGATGTCCCAGATGTGCTTGATGGGAGACAATTACAGGGACACTGGAGTCCATTGCAGCGCATTTAGGTTACAATAGCATAAGTAACATGCAACCTGGCGTTGCCCTGTTAAAAATTGGCTTAAAGGGGTTATCTCACTACATTAATTCATCTAGCCTCAGTCCTGTTTTCTTGGTTTAACTTTGAATTCAGGGCGTGTTTACTGGCTTCCACTAGGCTGCAGTAGAAGCCAGGTCTGTAGCTAGAGCAACCAGTGTTGGCAACCTATCATGAGTGATTGAACAGGTCTGTAGCTATAGCGACCTGAGGAGCTGATGCAGCCCATACAAGAGGGGATATCTCAGAATAACTAGGACACTGTTACTGGACATTGCAAAGTGATTTCTGCAAGATCTTTAACATAAAAAGCAATCCTTGTAGTGAGACAACCCCTTTAAAGGACACTTTGGAGAAATGACTGTACCACTGGTTCCATGACCAATGAATGTAATGCCAACCGATAGTGTACCTAAAATAAAGACTAGAAGGGCCCGGCTACCATACATTATGACACTCTAAACCATAATCCTGAGTGTGGGATTGGTGTGACATTACCTTGTGAAGACCTCTTCATGGCGTTGTCCATGTGTTCTCCAGACCAATCTCTGGCTATCATTGCACCCAAGGCAAAAGTGGGACATATCACTGAAGAGGACAGACCTCCATCCCAGTCTTCACTGGCATCGTGCTGTCTATCATGATAGCCTTTGAGAGCATTAGTGTAAGATCAATGGAACACTTCTAGCTAGACATCTGACTTGTAGCCCAATTTCATGTAAACACCTTCTGATGATAAGCCAAGGTCTCTCAGCTGAAGAATTCTGTCCCTCTCATTTTGCAACAAGTGGTGATAACTGACACATTGATGAGGCATCATACAATCATCTCACACCACTTGATCCAATTTTTGAGGTTTAATGTGGCTAAAAACTTTGCTTTCTGTCTGTCTTTAACGTCCCTTCTACTTGCCACAGACTATAACTAGGTGTTTGAAAATTTGATCATTTGCAGATCATAGTGATTTCTATTACTTCCTCAATTTGCAACACCTTATGGCTTGTCTCTCTTGGTGCTGTAATTTCAATGATAAAAAGTATAGTACAAAGACAGTAAAATAAAATATTTCTAAAGGTTCTTTATTTTTTATGTATACACTGTGAGTTATTTTTAAAAACATCTGTTAAAAATGATTCACGTTTATAACGTATTCAGTGTGTACACTTGAGATATGCTCATAAGCTGAATGTGCCCATAGGCTCCTATATACATGATGGATTATGAAAGGGTTTATTTTTGGCAACTCCCAAACTGGCATATGTCCCTATACCTTTTTTGCTGTATTTCTTTATTTAAAATGATGGCCACGGGCATTCTTCAGGGGTATAATTCAGGAAAATGTACCAGTATATACATTAAATGCAAGCCCACATGTGAATAGAGCCTTAGTCCATTGTTTGCCAATTAAAGCTTGGCACGTGATCTAGTATCTTCTTTACTGCATTAATACTATGTACCACAATTAATTTAATTCCCCTGCATTTGTAAGTAAACAGCTCCCAGTGAAGCACAGGTAGTATTCTTGACCTCATTGTAAAGACACATACCATTTCTCGCTATGTTCTGGTAATCTCGGTGGTTGCAACGGTTCCAGTCTCTTAACCGTAGATATAATGACTGGGTCCAACCTCTAAAGAAAAGAAGCAATGTGTCAGTTGGAAATATAAATCAGATGATTAATTTAATGAGCAATATCCCAATTTGCTGTCACCTCAGAGATTTTTTTTTAAAATATATTGATTTATTGATTTAATTTTATTACTATATTTCTAATTTACTTTAAAACATGTGGGAAACTACCATGGTATATTTCCTCTACTAACTGTACAACTGCAATCCTGAAATGTCATCTCTCTCCTGGGCACTTAAGCAGGCACAAATTTTGTTGCCAAAAGTGTCTACAGAGGAAGGAATGTAGCACATTTTTCCTGAGCACTTTGTAATGCAATTTACAGAGTATTCTGTGATGTCCATTTACGCTTTACAATGGTCCAGAGGGTTCCACAAGGGACTGTATGAACTATTTACACTATCTGGACACTTTCCAGGGAACGACTAGTGGGTGCAACTGTGGATGCAAACGACTTCATAAACTCTCAGGATATTTTGCACAAGTCTTAATTTAAAAGGGATATACAAGAATTATAGATACTCTTTGAATTTTCTCCTTTTTCAGAATGCTTTAAATTATCATGTATAATTAATAGTCCAATCTCTTACCCGATTGTTGAATTCTGAAATCCCGTGCACATAGAAAACTGAGGCCAGTCAAATTCATTAGAAATGGCAAGTGCCATATTTGCAAATGATTTCTAAAAAAGAGAATATATTTCATTTACACTGTATATATTATGTAACATATCAAACTAACACTGGGTTTAGAAGAGAATTAGCATTCTTTGGTTGTGAGTGAAAATCTGATTGTTATGCCTCAGCTATATTTCTTATGTTCTTTGTATTTGTATATTGTACGAATGTACTGTGTTTCAGTTGCGACAGCTCCATCTAGTGGCTCTTTGTACACATTACTACCTAACAAGTAATGTTAAATATGTCCCACGAGAGATGCCATAGCCATTATATTTACTATTTTGCCATAGGCAAACTTAAACTCTATCAGTTCTCTATCTGTAAAATACTAAAACGTAACTTTTATTATGTATAACTCTTAACCTCTATATACACTATTTAAAAACCTGATTTTTAACCTCATCATTTAACCCTTTTTACTTCTGAAAGAAGGAATAGCTCCTTTTCTATTATCAAGTCTGGTGGAGCATCACCTATTAACAGGAAAGCCTTATATGTACAGCAAATTACTAGCTCCAGTAAGGGATCCCAAGCCTACTACTTGGGCAGTCGTCCCTAATCTCATGAACACAAAACAAATAAGGCCCCCTTGTGACACCCTTGCAGCAGGTGACACTTGTAGACCGAGGTGAGAAATCACAATTTAAAACGTCATATCTGACCTCCCCGACATGTTTCGCCAACTAACCTGGCTTCATCAGAGGTTAGAGGTCCGATCACATGTGGTCTAAGCTCACTTCCTTTTATATCATGTTAGGTACACACCCTATTCAGGTGCTCACCAATTAGCCATCAGAGAATCCACATAAAACCCACTCCCCCCTTCCGCTCTCCTGCACACACACTCATAATATGTGCTGCTAAAGCTGCCACCATGCTCCCATAAACCAACAATCCTCAGACAAATTCGCCATCTCCATAACGGACTTGCGCCCCATCTTACCATACTGCCCGCGCCAACACACTGCACCACAGACACCTCAGCCCTAACTGGTGATGGGCTTCCATCTCATTTCTCTCATATTATTGCAACTGCGTGGCTCACGAGAAATGGACTAAGTAGAATAGTGTTACATTCCACAGCAACACTACCAGCTTTATCAACTCCCATAAGCCCCTTCTCTTCCAGGTTTAATATGCATATTCATTGGGAATATAAATTCCATTGTACTGTACACTATTGTCATATTATATTCCCATAAAGCACTTCTCCTATATATTTAATATACATATTCATTTTAATAAAGCTGCAAGCCTTATTAAATACATGTTCCATTGTACTGTACACTATTGTCTCAGACTATTTCCATAAACCACTTCTCTTTTACATGTAATATTCATATTCATTTTAATAAAGCTGCAGGCTCTATGGTTAGCCTGCCCTCCCTCCCGCAGTTTCACCTCACACCTTCCCCATTGAAGATTCTCTCTTAAAGGTCACGGCTAGCCACCTAATTCATTACGTCACAATGGGAGCATGCAAAAATATGGGAGCATGCAAAAATATTAGTATCTTCAAACGCTATTGCATCTGCATACCACTATACTCCATATATTGTATTTAAAGTTATCACAAAATCAACACAGCGAACAGAAACAATAAATCTATATATAGATGAATATATACATAAATAGGTAGTAATCTACTCCCGGGCTGTATCTTGCCCCAAGAACGCGAGCGCACATACCACACGATTCAGCTGCCAACAGACCCCTCCATGCACAGAAGCAATATACATACATCCCAATTTGTTAAATAGAAACCGTGGCCTCACGTGATCAATACCTATCATCATTACAAGACACAGGGAAAATGAGGGACAACATAGAGGCAGAGCGGGGGGGGGGGGGTGGGGCAGGAGGGAGATGGGAGGGAGAAAAAGCATATGTGAACCCCGATGCTTCTATAGTCATATATTCATCTGTGCTATATCCACTGACCATACTTATTCACTTATATATCATGTGTCTTCAAAAATTATTATATAGGGAATCAGCAAGATTAAATAAATGCTGAAAATGAAAAGCCTTCATTTAGGCCTTTAGATTTCAATGTATTGAGTCTGTATATCCATCTTGCCTCTTCCTGTAACAAAACTACATCCAGATCACCCTTTTTTTCCCCTAGCTTTTTCACACAGATGCCCCACCATTATGTACTTCCAAAATGTGTCTCGCTAGGGGGGTATCACCTCTAGTTTTAATAGTACTCAGATGTTTCGAGATCCGACGACGAAACTCCTGTGTGGTTTTTCCCACATAGATCTTGGGGCAAGTACACATAGCCCCATAAATCACCCCTCTTGTTTTGCAATTGATGAATTGTCTTATCTCAAATCTTCTCTTATCAATGGGATTAACAAATTCTTTAGTTTTCCATATGAATGGACAGAATGAACAGTTGCCACAGAGATATGAGCCTACCACCGAAGACTGTAACCATGTTTTTTTGCCATCTCCCTCAAAATGACTATGTACAAATTCATCCCTAAGATTTTTTCCTCTTCTATAAGTGACACTAGGGTATTTTTAGGAATCACCTCAGAGAATACTGTATCTGCCCTCAAAACGTGCCAATGTCTTCTAAGTATGCCCCTCATTTCATTGGCTCTATCATCAAAGGTGCCTATACAACGAATTAAATCAGTTTTTTCCTTCTTCTTTTTACTAATTAATAAATGTCCTCTGTCACTAGTAAAAGCCCTGTTAAACGCCTTTCTCAAACATTTTTTTGGATAACCCCTTGCCTGAAAACATGCATATAACTTTATACATTCTTCATTAAAAGCCTCTAAATTAGAGCAATTCCTACGAGCCCTAAGAAATTGGCCTACGGGAATCCCCTTTTTTTTTGAGAAGGTGGATGCCAGCTAGAAAAATGTAACAAACTGTTGGTAGCCGTATTTTTCCGAAATATCTTTGTCTGAATCTGATTGTTTTCATCCAACATAATTTCAAGATCCCAAAAATTAATTTTCTCCCGATGAATTTCAAACGTGAATTTCATCCCAATTTCATTATCATTGAGTCTAGATACAAAATCCATGAATAATTTTTCACTACCATCCCAAAAAATCTAAATATCATCAATAAAGCGCCCCCCAAACAAAATCCGATCTGTGAATATTTCAAAGTATTCAGAAAAAACAATAGCATCCTCCCACCAACCTAAAAATGAATTAGCAAAACTTGACACACAGACTGTGCCCATGGCTGCTCCCTTTATCTGATGATAAAAGGTGCCATCAAACAAAAAATAGTTATGTGTCAAAACAAAATCCAATAACTGTAAAATGAAATCATTGTTTTCCGTAAATTGTGTACCTTTTGTGTTAAAAAAATACTTGATTGCTTTCAGGCCCAGATCATGTCTGATGTTACTGTATAGGGCTTCTACATCTAAACTTGCAAGAAGTGTACTTTCACTCACCACTAGATCGTTAATTCTCATCACAGTATCCTTCGTATCTTTCAGATATGAAGGAAGGCCAGTGACAAAGGGCATCAGTATACGATCAACATATGTGCTAGGTCCTTGTGTTAAATTGTTTCTACCTGAGACTATCGGTCTTCCTGGTATTGGCACAACCTCTTTATGCACTTTTGGTAATGCATAAAGGTAGCAATAGTAGGATTCACATTTAGCATAAATTTCTTCTCCTCCTCAGTAATTAATTTTTTCTCAATTTCCAGATCCAAAACCCTTTTTAATTCCTTCAGATACTCATTGGTTGGATCCCTTGGAAGCCTCTCATATGTTTCTGAATCACCAAGTATTCTCTCAACCATCGCTCTATAGTCACTTTTATTTAAGATGACAATATTACCATCTTCAATGGGGAAGGTGTGAGGTGAAACTGCGGGAGGGAGGGCAGGCTAACCATAGAGCCTGCAGCTTTATTAAAATGAATATGAATATTACATGTAAAAGAGAAGTGGTTTATGGAAATAGTCTGAGACAATAGTGTACAGTACAATGGAACATGTATTTAATAAGGCTTGCAGCTTTATTAAAAAAGAATATGTATATTAAATATATAAGGGGAAGTGCTTTATGGGAATATAATATGACAATAGTGTACAGTACAATGGAATTTATATTCCCAATGAATATGCATATTAGACATGGAAGAGAAGGGGCTTATGGGAGTTAATAAAGCTGGTATTGTGCTGTGGAATGTAACACCTATTCTACTTAGTCCGTTCTAGGTGAGCCACGCAGTTGCAATAATATGAGAGAAATGAGATGGAAGCCCATCACAGTTCGGGCTGAGGTGTCTGTTGGTGCATTGCGTTGGCGCGGGCAGTACAGTAAGATGGGGCGCAAGCCCGTTATGGAGATGACGAATTTGTCTGAGGATTGTTGGTTTATGGGAGCATGGTGGCAGCTTTAGCAGCACATATTATGAGTGTGCGTGCAGGAGAGCGGAAGGGGGAGTGGGTTTTATGTGGATTCTCTGATGGCTAATTGGTGAGCACCTGAATAGGGTGTACCTAACATGATATAAAAGGAAGTGAGCTTAGACAACATGTGATCGGACCTCTAACCCCTGATGAAGCCAGGTTAGCTGGCGAAACATGTCGGGGAGGTCAGATATGACGTTTTAAATTGTGATTTCTCACCTCGGTCTACAAGTGTCACCTGCTGCAGGGGTGTCACAAGGGGGCCTTATTTGTTTTGTGTTCATGAGATTAGGGACGAATGCCCAAGTAGTAGGCTTGGGATCCCTTACTGGAGCTAGTAATTTGCTGTACATATAAGGCTTTCCTGTTACTATGTGGTGCTCCCCCAGACTTGATAATAGAAAAGGAGCTATTCCTTCTTTCAGAAGCAAAAAGGGTTAAATGATGAGGTTAGAACTCAGGTTTTTAAATAGTGTGTATAGAGGTTAAGAGTTATACATAATAAAAGTTATGTTCTGGTGTTTTACAGATAGAGAAATGATAGAGTTTAAGTTTGCCTATGGCAAAATAGTAAATATAGTGATCAAAAGTCACTCTCTGTTCTCTTGCGAGATTCCCAATTTTTTGTAGACTAGATGCCATAGCCATATCACATGACCTGCTGACATCATAGTCTTTCTCATCAGCAGCCATTTTCTCCTAGATAGGTTTAGATGGAAGAAATGTAAACCATCCTTTCCTTTCCGGACATACAGCTAGCATCGCTGGTAAGGTTAAACAGCCATTCAGGACTACACATTGTATAGTGTTGTATTCTATGCCAATTGCTGTTGTTTACAGTTAGTTTATGTGCTGCATTTTTTACAGTTTGGATGCATTTCTTTGGTCAGTTTCAGTTTTTTTCAAAGTGCAGCATACTGGAGGTGTAGCATTTTTTTCAGTTAGTTTTGTGGAAGTTTTCTTGCCATATACCTCCATTATTTTTTTCTGTTCCAAAAAAGGCATGTGTGTATATCTGCTGCATTTTTCCTACTTTGTGATGGGAAAAGATGTACCATAAAAAAAACATACACATTACATTCACCAACAGACATTTTTTTTTGAAAAAAAAAAAAAAAATTAAAAATAATGAATGAAAAAAATGCAAAGAGTCAAAATCTAAGCATAAAGGAGTCCTTATGAAGATCAGTTCTTGTGTTTGTCGTTTTACATCTAGTGTGAATTTCAGTTAGAGTCAGTAACAAACTTTATGTACTTTCACTGATATTAGATTACTATTTCAAGACAATGTGGGCCACATATGTAAAAACTGTCTAGGTCTAAGACCTTCCTTGATGCCCATAACAACCAATAAGAGCTCCCCTTTAATTAATTAGTATTATTGAGTATTAGCGAGTATCATTGTCTCCTGCACTGGTAGGCCCAGGCAATCATTTGACTTAACAAAGTAAACCTTATGCAGTCATAACTGTAAAAAACTTGCAAGGCTGACCATGGGTTTCAGAATCCGTGGTAAAATAATCCTTTTAATGTAGATAACACACCATTTAAACACCTACCTTTTGTAAATTTCTAAATGAGAGTCCATATGATCTATCTAAATGCAATGTAAAATAATTATAATAACATGATACTACTTTACCAGTGCAGCTAATTTGAAGCACTGCTGCCTTGTAGCGCTAGGATCCTGGGGTCAAATCCAACCAAAAATAACATGTGCCTGGAGTTTGTATGTTCTCCTTATGGACTGACACATTTTGAAAACATACTTATAATGATATTTTATGATAACTAACTGCCCCGTTATTTAAAGTATTATCTACAAATGGCTCAGTTATGTATAGCTATGGAGCCATTTCTACAAAATCTACCCCTCTTTAGGAAAAAGTGATTTACTGAATTTTCTTTTCTATTTATAAGAGCCATTAAAGAGCTGAACATTTAAAAAACTATCTGAAAGAATTGTGATAAAGAATCTGTTAAAGCTGAAATTCATGGTTTACAGATCCTAAATCTTATTCTGTAGGTGGAAGGCCATTATGAAATGAAATAATGTTTAGCCCTGTATATTTTGAGAACTATAGCAATTTTCTACCACTGTGCAAGACATATTAAAGTAGATAAAGTAAAAAGGAACAGAGACAAAAGATTTATTCACCAAAGGCTGGTCGATATCCACAGGCGAGCAGAGCAGTCATGTAATGGATTATAAGTGAGCGGAGGAGAATAGATGCACTCTCTGAATTTCTCATGCACACATGGTGCTTTACATTAAGAAGAAATATATCAATCTTCCCAAAGGAAAACAGGTACTACTCCTCCGATATTGTTATTTTTTAGATGATGTGATATTTTGGTGGAGAATAATAACAGAAATTGGGGGAATGTATGTTTGAAATAAATTTTTTTTATTCCTAATCCACGTACGATCATCAGGACAAGCTTTTTTCTTTTTGAACAGATGACTGCAAAGATAAGGTGGAAAGCCCAAAAGATCACTTCTCAGACATTTTTAATAGATGGAGACGAATACATGTGTATACAGTATGTTACATCTATTTATTCTTTGTACAGGGCTCTGGCATAGAAGGAACACAGATGTTTACAAACCTTAGACATGCTTATAGGTGTTATCCACTCTGGAGGTATATGGAAGTGAGCAGCAGCGGAGTCTCCTAATATTATAATACCCTTTGAATCAGTACCTGTGAAATATATTTAATGATTATACACAGCAGTTGCCCATTTAACAAAAAAAAATATATCTGAAATTATTTGCTCGAGTCTTCATTCATCTGCCTGTAATGTTTGTTCTGCTAATCTGTGCTTTTCCTGTGCTGTATGTAGCCTTCCTTCTTTAAAACTTAGCAGCAGCATTTTATTTTGAAAGCTGTTTCCCTTCGCCCTATAATATTACAAGCCAAGGATCTTTTGCTGCCCTTTGTCCATATTCCTCCTCCTTAAGCTCTGTTTCAGTGCACATTGCCTGTTTCCTAAAAGCCTTGGGAGACAAGGCGAAAAGGATGTGGCTTCAAAGGCTGTCCTGAAAAAACACATCTCTTTAGTCACCTAACCTCCTGGGCTTGGCACAGAGCTGTTAACTGTGTATCAAGACACAAAGAAGTGCTAAGCTACTAATTTAGAGCTAATTTAGAGCCAAAGAAGATTAAATGGAAGTATATAATGTTGTATTCAACATGGATACTAACATCTAAATATAAAGTATATCTATATACACTCCAAGTCCAACCAATGGATTAAAGTCTGCTGACCATATCAGGAAAGACAAAACACAATGGAATGGAAGACATCTAAGTGGCAATAATACCTGCAACCTCCCCCTCTGAAAGACATGTTGTAAATCCTGTTTCTTGAATGAACAATGGGCAGTGCCATATATCTGACAATCACAGAGGACAACATGTCTAAGGGACAATACCATTATCTCCTGGCAGGAAGTCAGGACATCTGGATGACCCCACTTTTCAGGGACATGTGAATGATGATTCAACAAGGCCTGGGAGGACCATAGACAATGTGACCTGTCCAGCAAGGCTGTTGACCTTTGGGACAAGAATGACACCTACTGGAAGAAGTGACCTCTACAATGATTATTGTAGACTATAAGAACTGGGCTGTTTGTTTAAGAGAGCTCATGGAGGTGTTCCAAGGATGGGCAATGGATAGGCCATGTGTGTGGGTGTGTATGGTATATAAGGTGAAAAAACTTTGAGACTCTCGGTTCACATATTTTGATCAAAAGATGTTTAAGCTGCCCACGACTTTCAACGTGATCTCAAAATCGGGCAGTCCTACACTATCCTTACCTCTCAATAGAGCCAATTTACGTCCTCTCACTGGGTCAACCGACCTCCATTATACAGAGAGAAAAAAATAAGAAAACACACCAGACTTGCAAGCTGCACTTCTTTGACAGCCTGGGGAGAGTGGGCGGGTGCAGAAACCAAAATGGAGGGGACCCCTTCCTTCCCATTTTAGGGGTTAAAATCAACATACACCAAATTTTAACGTATGGTTCTGCACAAAAAACATTTCTGAAAAAAAAGTATGCAAACCTGGGTGCCACTGGCAGGGCTGCGGCACACACATATATATATATATATATATATATATATATATATATATATATATATATATATATATATATCATGTACACCCGCACACCACTGCCAGTGGCATACTACTGCAAAAAGGGCAATACATTACGTGAAAATCCCTAAAGAAGCATTTATGCTATCTATCATACATGAAAAAACTTTAAGATTCTCGGTTCACATATTTTGATCAAAAGATGTTTAAGCTGCCCACGACTTTCAACGTGATCTCCAAATCGGGCAGTCCTACACTATCCTTACCTCTCAATAGAGCCAATTTACGGCCTCTCACTGGGTCAAACCGACCTCATTATATAGAGAACAAAAAATAAGAAAACACACCAGACTTGCAAGCTGCACTTCTTATGACAGCCTGTGAGAGTGGGCGGGTGCAGAAACCCAAAATGGAGACACCCCTTCCTTCCCATATAGGTTAAAATCAACATACACCAAATATAACGTATGGTTCTGCACAAAAAAACATTTCTGAAAAAACGTATGCAAACCTGGGTGCCACTGGCAGGGCTGCGGCACACACATATATATATATATATACATGTACACACGCACACCACTGCCAGCGGCCCACTACTGCAAAAAGGGCAATAGATTACGTGGAAATCCCTAAAGAAGCATTTATGCTATCTATCATACATGAAAAAACTTTGAGACTCTCGGTTCACATATTTTGATCAAAAGATGTTTAAACTGCCCACGAGTTTCAACGTGATCTCAAAATCAGGCAGTCCTACACTATCCTTACCTCTCAATAGAGCCAATTCTCGTCATCTCACTGGGTCAACAGACCTCCATTATACAGAGAGAAAAAAATAAGAAAACACACCAGACTTGCAAGCTGCACTTCTTATGACAGCCTGTGAGAGTGGGTGGGTGGAGAAACCCAAAAAGCGACTTTAGTGATTTCCACCTAATGTATTGACCGGTTTGCAGTAGTGTGCCGCGGCCACAGGTGTGCGGGTGTACATGTATATATTTATATATAGATGTGTGCCGCAGCCCTGCCAGTGGCACCCAGGTTTGCATACGTTTTTTCAGAAATGTTTTTTGTGCAGAACCATACGTTATATTTGGTGTATGTTGATTTTAACCTATATGGGAAGGAAGGGGTGCCTCCATTTTGGGTTTCTGCACCCGCCCACTCTCACAGACTATCATAAGAAGTGCAGCTTGCAAGTCTGGTGTGTTTTCTTATTTTTTTCTCTCTGTATAATGGAGGTCGGTTGACCCAGTGAGAGGCCGTAAATTGGCTCTATTGAGAGGTAAGGATAGTGTAGGACTGCCCGATTTTGAGATCACGTTGAAAGTCGTGGGCAGCTTAAACATCTTTTGATCAAAATATGTGAACCGAGAGTCTCAAAGTTTTTTCATGTATGATAGATAGCATAAATGCTTCTTTAGGGATTTCCACGTAATGTATTGCCCTTTTTGGTATATAAGCTGGCACACATGATTAGGTAGCTCTTCTCCGTCTCGACCTTCTTTCCTCTCCCCCTGTCCCTTTAGTTAGCATTTCTATTTGTGTGTGTGTATATATATATATATATTGTAGGATGTAGCTCAACGGTAGCCGCAGGGTAAGCAGACTGGCAGGCAATTGTTCAGGTATAACACAGGTGGTTTATTTTATCCACACAGCATCCACAGAAGGAAAGTCTTATACAGTGGAAATCAAACAAAACAGCAGCTTACTTCAGCTTTAAACCAGTGCATATAAGTCCTTCGCCAGTGCTTGGCGGTCTCACCCATTAGATGCTGGGTAGTGGATCCAATCGTCCTTGGAATAGCAGAGCCCACTGAACACCTCCAGCACAGAGCTCTTTCCTCCATAGACTGACTCACACCTCAGTCTTGGAACCACACCCTCTCTCAGTAGCTCCAGGCTCTTACAGGCCTGGTAAAACCTGGACCTGGAGTGTGGGAATGACCGTCCCACCCATCTCTTCGGTCATTCCAGTAAAAGCCGGACCCGGATCAGCCGATTAAGGCAGCTGTTATATACTAACAAATAGGTGTCAGCAACCTAGTGTTACTGACACCAAAAGACATTTTGGCTTTTACTTCACCGATGCCAGGGACATCGGCGACACATACCGTCCATCCACGAGGGCACCTTGTGCCCTCTTACATATCCCCCCCTCTGCTCAACACCAGGGGGCTGGGCACTTTCCACCAGCATACAGTGAGCCCTAGAAAGGGCATCCGCATTGCCCTGTAGCTTCCCATGCCTATGTTCGACTGTAAACTGGAAGTCTTGCAGGGCTAAAAACCAACGGGTCACTCGGGCATTATTACCCTTCCTCTCACTCATCCACTTCAAAGGGGCATGATCCGAAATAAGTCTGAACCGTCTCCCTAACAAATAATATCTCAAGGAGTCCAGCGCCCACTTTATTGCTAAGCCTTCTTTCTCGACAATAGAATAATTACGTTCCGCAGGGGACAGCTTGCGACTCAGGTATATGACCGGGTGTTCTTCCCCATTTATTACCTGGGACATCACGGCCCCCAGACCCACCTCTGATGCGTCGGTTTGCACGACAAACTCCTTAGTAAAATCGGGAGCCACCAAAACTGGCTGTCCACACAGGGCCTGTTTGAGCTCCTGAAAAGCTCTCTTCCCGCTTCTGGGGACCAATTAACTGTGGTACCCTTGGTGCCTTTAGTAAGGTCAGTTAAGGGTACTGCCATCTCTGCAAACCTGGGGATAAACCTCCGGTAATACCCCACTATCCCCAGAAACGCCTTGACCTGTTTCTTTGTAAGGGGTCGGGGCCATCTCTGAATCGCCTCTATTTTATTTAACTGGGGCTTTATTTCGCCTCTCCCTACGATGTACCCCAGGTACCGGGCCTCCTCCAACCCCATGGCGCACTTACTTGGGTTTACTGTAAAGCCGGCGCTTCTTAAGGCCTCCAAAACCAACTGTATGTTAGGGAGGTGGCTTTCCCAGTCGCGACTGTAGATGACTATGTCATCCAAGTAAGCGGCAGCATACTTCCTATGGGGACGTAAGACTTGGTCCATGGCCCTTTGGAATGTAGCTGGGGCACCCTGCAGTCCAAACGGCATTCGGACGTACTGAAACGACCCCTCGGGTGTGGAGAAAGCTGTCTTCTCTCTAGCCACTTTTGACAAAGGGATCTGCCAGTATCCCTTGGTTAGATCTAAGGTAGTGATGTATTGAGCAGGCCCTAATCTTTCAATGAGTTCATCTACCCTCGGCATGGGATAAGCATCTACCTTAGAGACCTCGTTCAGCTTGCGATAGTCATTACAGAAACGCCACTCGCCGTTTGGTTTGGGCACTAGGACTATAGGGCTGGACCACCGGCTTTTGGACTTTTCAATGACCCCTAGTTCCATCATCCTATGGACCTCCTGTGGAATTACCTCCCGGTGGGCCTCGGGAATTCTATAAGGTTTTATGTAAACCTTTACTTGTGGCTCCGTAAAGATTTCATGTTTAATAACATTGCTTAGCCCGGGGGCCTCCGTAAACAGGTCCCTATTCTGTTGTAGAAGTTCCTTGCATTGTTGTCTTTGGGAGGGGACAATGTTTCTGCAATGTTCACCAATTTTACTCCTGAATCTGACTGGGACACTAGACAAGGGGCCCCCAGGGAATCTCTCTCCTTCCAAGGCTTAATCAAATTAACATGATAGATCTGGAAGAGCTTCCTCTTACCCTGCTGTTTGACCTTGTAGTTGTCCTCTCCCACTCTTTCAACAATCTCCTACGGCCCCTGCCACTTGGCTAGGAATTTGCTCTCAACAGTTGGTACGAGCACCAGTACCCTGTCCCCCGGACTAAATTGTCTAACACGGGCATTCCTGTTATAGACCCTGGCCTGGGCTTCCTGAGCTCGTAGAAGGTGTTCCTTAACAATGGGCATTACCCGGGTGACTCTCTCTTGCACCTGTGTGACGTGTTCGATCACACTCTTATAAGGGGTGACCTCGTTCTCCCAAGTTTCTTTCGCCACGTCTAGCAAACCCCTTGGGTGTCGGCCATATAATAATTCAAAAGGGGAAAATCCTGTAGAGGCCTGTGGCACCTCTCTTATGGAAAACAGAAGGTATGGTAACAGGCAATCCCAATCGCGCCCATCCTTTTCAACCACTTTCTTAAGCATGGCTTTCAAGGTCTTATTGAACCTTTCCACGAGCCCGTCCGTTTGTGGGTGGTACACTGAGGTGCGTAACTGCGTCACCTTTAGCACCTTACATAAGTCCCTCATCACCTTGGACATAAAAGGTGTCCCTTGATCTGTCAGGATCTCTTTGGGAATCCCTGTTCGGGAGAAGATGTGAAATAACTCTCTGGCAATATTTTTTAGATGACATATCCTCAAGGGCACGGCCTCTGGGTACCTGGTCGCATAGTCTAAGACCACTAAGATATATTGGTGTCCCCGGGCAGATTTCACCAGCGGTCCCACTAAATCCATGGCCACTCTCTCAAAGGGCACCTCGATAATGGGCAGCAGTACTAGGGGACTGCGGAAGTGGGCTACCAGGGAGGTGACTTGACATACAGGACATGACTGGCAATAATCCCGAACCTCACGATAACAGCCGGGCCAATAAAACCTCCGCAGGATCCTCTCCAGGGTCTTATCTGTCCCCAGGTGTCCCCCTAAAACATGAGAGTGTGCCATGTCTAGGACCATGCGCCGATAGGGCCTGGGCACCAAGAGCTGTTCCATCACCTCGTCTCTCACCTTGGTTACCCGATACAGTAGGTCTCCATTCATTGCGAAGTGGGGGTACCGCTCATCAGCCCCGGGCTCCTGGGGAACCCCATTGAGGACTACCACCCCCTCCAATGCCCCTTTTAACGCAAGGTCTTGGAGTTGGGCCGTCCCAAAGTTTCCTCGGGACACTTCCAGGTCGGGGACATTTTCCTCTTATCCTGACTCCTCCCCATTGTCCCCTGCTAGGACCATCAGGGGAAATTCCGAGGTTACCTCAGGGTTAGCACACTCTGGACTGCCCTTGTCTTGGGGGTCCTTTGGCGACACAACTCTACCCCACAGGTCCCAGAACATAGGGAAATCACGACCAATGATCACATCGTGCATCAAGTTCTTAACAACCCACACAATATGTGCTTGAGCTCCCAAGTCAGTTTCCAGGACCACTTGGGCCACTGGGTACCCTCTTGTATCCCCGTGCACACATGTAACCCCCAGAGTTTTCCCAGGGATCACCACATGAGGTAGAGCAGCCGACAGGAGAGTAACCAAACTCCCTGAGTCCAATAGTCCAGTCCCAATAGTCCCATTGACCTTCACAGTGCAGATCTGGGGTCCCTCTCCTGGGACGGGCAGAGCACTGAACACAGCATGGGCAAACATGGAGCAACGTCGGCCCACCGAACACTCCATTGGCTCCGTGGTTAAGGGGCACTGGGCTCTTACATGGCCTGGGGCATGACACCGCCAGCAGACAGGTTCCCTGAGTGGCCCCCTTGCTATGGGCTCCGGTCCGCCTCGGGTTTTTAGGCGACCTTCTCGGGGAAATCTGGGGCCTGACTTTGAACCCTCTAACTGCCGGGGGGTCTCCCCACACAGGGATTTTAGGTTCCCGGACCCACCCAGGGACTGCTCCATGGCGTAAAATCTTTCTTCCAACCCCACCAGTTCATCCACTGATTGGGGGTCTCCCTGAGCAACCCAGCACTGCACAGGTCTAGGTAGAGAGCGGCGGAACCAGTCCATGACTACACGCTCAACCATTTGGGCTGGGAGCAAGTATCTGGCTGTAGCCACTTCTGGACCAGGTGCAGCAAATCAAACAACTGCAACCTCGGGGGCTTGTCTGTTTTATAGCCCCAGAAATGCACTCTCTTAGCCCGGACCACCAATGTTACGCCGAGCCGGGCCAGGATCTCAGCTTTGAGCTTCCCATACTCCTTGGCGTCTTGCAGGGCCAGGTCATAGTACGCCTTTTGGGGCTCCCCAGTCAGATATGGGGCCAACACCTCGGCCCACTGCTCCTGGGGCAGCTTCTCACGGTCCGCGACACGTTCGAATACAGCCAAGAAGGCCTCCACGTCGTCCTCCGGAGTCATTTTCTGCAGCGCCTCCCTCACCGAACGTCTGGCATGGCGTCCATCCTCTGGAGATGGTGAAACTGGCGCACTTTTTCCTCTCACTGCTTCAGTCAGAACTGCCATCTGTTGCATAAGCAGGCGGTTTGTTTCCTGCTGGGCTTGCTGATGCTGCAGGTTTGCCTGCACCAGGTGTTTAATCACCTCCTCCATTTTGTGCGCTGTAAACTGTGCCTTTGCTGCCGCCTTAACCCAGGACATATATGGGGGATCTATGCCCGCATCCTCCACCACTTGTAGGATGTAGCTCAACGGTAGCCGCAGGGTAAGCAGACTGGCAGGCAATTGTTTAGGTATAACACAGGTAGTTTATTTAATCCACACAGCATCCACAGAAGGAAAGTCTTATACAGTGGAAATCAAACAAAACAGCAGCTTACTTCAGCTTTAAACCAGTGCATATAAGTCCTCCGCCAGTGCTTGGCGGTCTCACCCATTAGATGCTTGGGTAGTGGATCCAATCGTCCTTGGAATAGCAGAGCCCACTGAACACCTCCAGCACAGAGCTCTTTCCTCCACAGACTGACTCACACCTCAGTCTTGGAACCACACCCCTCTCAGTAGCTCCAGGCTCTTACAGGCCTGGTAAAACCTGGACCTGGAGTGTGGAATGACTGTCCCACCCATCTCTTCGGTCATTCCAGTAAAAGCTGGACCCGGATCAGCCGCTTAAGGCAGCTGTTAAATACTAACAAATAGGTGTCAGCAACCTAGTGTTACTGACACCAAAAGACATTTTGGCTTTTACTTCGCCGATGCCAGGACATCGCGACACATACCGTCCATCCACGAGGCACCTTGTGCCCTCTTACAATATATTATATATATATATATATATTATATATATATATATATATATATATATATATATATATATATATATATATATCTTTTGTAATAAACCCTTTTAAAAACCCTTTCTAGTTCAGTTATTAAGGCACCCCAAAACCGAGTATATTCTACATTTCGCACCCCAGAGGGCACTGTGGCGATTTAAAATTCCACAGAGAAAGCCCTGAAAACTCTGAATCTGCTCTACTCCAAATATCTAAAGACAGGAGATCAAGTAAAAGAAAAGCCTGGATCTTGGATACAGAGGAAACCTTAGTGATGTATTATGTTTTGTTATATTTATGTATTTTGAAGCTAAATGTTTTTGTGATGTCATATGGGAAATTGTATGTGTAATTAAGGGTTAACTGTTGAGTGTAGATTGTTGCAGTATAGTAGACAGTTGAGTTAAAGTTGTACCATTGTTAAAGAAAGACCTGCTTGTTTCTCCAACATAATTTGCTTTGATGTGTTAGAGCCCTGTGTGAGAAGCATTGCACAAAGTTTAAGCCTTTGATAAGTCTAGTGTGAGGTCTGTATAGTTATTGGGTGTTTATTTTGTCATTTGTTTTTTGTGTATATTTCCTGTTTCTTTCTAAACATGGAATTTGTGCAGAAGTATGTTAAGAAGTATGCCTCAGCTGCTTATCAGTCTAGTGCAGATAAATCTTTGGATGGACAATTTGAAGACCTGAGAGCTCAATGTAAAACCCATAATAGTGGAATAGACAATAAAATACTAAGTAAGAAAGTAAAAAAAGAAGAAACTGAGCAATGAGATTGCAGCGTTGCTTAAGATGAAGGAGTTGGCTGAAGTTCGAGAAAGAAATTGGTCTGAGCAGAGATTACAGTTTCAAACAGATATAGACAAGATTGGTGATTCTGCTATGGAAATATTTCTAATAACACAGGTAGGGAAATGGATAATTTACAGTCGGAAGTAGGTAAATTATCTGTCAGAAATTGGGAATTGGAGGCTAAGCTAAGGAATGACCATTGAATCTTGTTTCAAGTGAGACCCAGGTATGTTCTTTAGAGATGAAAGTTAGATGGAAATGCTAATTGCTTCACTGAAAAGGCAACTGGCTGAGGTCAGGTGTCCATTGCAGAACGAAGAACAGGAAGTGCAGAGCCTCTCATCTCGAAAGCTCAGCATGGAACAATTAATGTATGTCCAGTTACAAGTAGCCCTGTATGTAAATCACCAGTAGTTTATAGTGCTCCACTGCTCAGTGTTGCTGAAAAGATACAACTTTGTCAAATTCTTGGAGAATTTAACACCTATGAATCTCCTGTCGTTCTGTCCCATAAGTTTGAAGCTGCAGTCCAGCAATATAATTTAAATAATAAAAATGCTTTGTCCCGGGGGCCTGGCCTGGACCTGCATGAGGACGGTCACGCAGTAGCTGAGCTCCGCTACAGTGAAGATTAAAACGGCTAACCTAAACCTCCTGGACGGTCGACAGCGGGTGAAGAGCCATCACTTACCACCCGAGACCACAGCAGAACTCCATAACACCCTCGCGGCACTCAGAACTGCCGGCCATCCGCAGCCCAACTGCTCCGAGACACAGACCAGTGGGACTTGAGCGCGACTTCCGGCGGCTCCTGCAAGAGGCCGAGCGGTGTGCTCACTTGATTTGTCACGGCAGCGGTTCACATAGCGGACAACCCAAACACCGGGAACGGCTAAACGCATAGGCCCGCACACCTCGCAGTGCTCCGCTATAAGCGGTGAGTACCGGGCTCTTCTTTTTCACCGACCTCACAGGCGTAGCAGCGCCTCTCGGTTAAAGGCCGCCATTTTGAGACCTGCTGCAGCGGGATCCCGCAGCATAAGCAACCCACTGGGACAGGTTAAAAACTGACATTACACTATCCCCCAGCGACATAACTAGCTACACAGCCGGCGCATATTGCAGGGCCCGAAGACCAACGTCTAGTCTTCCATACAGCGGCTTCATCAGTGTGAGAGAACCACTCTAAGCCACCATTTTGAGACCTCACAGGGCAAGATCCCTCAATAAACTCCCTTCACCACCTCTGGAGTTTGTCATATCTTGGGATCAAACTGTCCCCATGTGAACTATACAACCCCCTGTTGCACCTGGCTACTGAATAAATCTACCCCAGGGAGAGCCTGTTGTGACCCATGTGGATACAACGCTACCAGAAAGCCCGGATAATCCATTAATCCTGAGGAAACTCCACTATCTATCAGACACCAGCACACCTCAGGCTGAGAGCAGCTATCTTGTGTATTGCCTGAGGATCCTTGCAGAGACTATCTGTCCAAAGACACTGCTAGAAACTCTCTCCCTGACACCCTATTAACACCTCTAAGCTCATAACTCCTCACTTTCTATCCTCACCTAAATAGTTACATAAGGGAGAGAAAAAGAGAAAAAAAATGGGCGGTAACTCAAAGAAAACACAACCTAAAAAGCCTGCTAAGCTTACAGAATTCTTTCAACACCCTCCGCCAAGAGCCCGTTCCTTGAAAGGATCTCTAAGCCTACCTCCCTCCTCACCTACCCCATCTCAAGCTGAATCACTAGATTACGACATGCAAGAAGGAGCGAGTAAATCAGACTCCACTGAATCTACATTTAAACTTTTCATTTAGAGAACACCTTCAAAGTGATCTCAAGCAGATGATGGCTGACTTTAGGGATGACATCCAAACACTGGTCTCCAGAACAGACCATATAGAAAAAAAGATGGCTGAGTTTGCTTCATCACATAACCTTCTTATAGACTCCCATTCAGCCTTAGAAGAAGAGGTCCAGCATTTGTCCTCAAAGGTCTTGGACTTAGAGGATCGATCTCGCAGATCAAATATTCGAATTAGAGGGGTTCCCGAGTCAGTTAACCCTGAAATGCTTCTCTCTTTCCTAACTGACTTAATGGCAGTGGTTCTCCCAGATGCTTCGAACCTAGACCTCACAGTTGACAGAATTCACCGTCTCCCTAAGCCCAGACATATTGTAGCATCTTTGCCCCGGGATGTTATTGCTAAACTCCACTTCTATCGTACCAAAGAGAACTTTCTCAAAGCACTACGCAAAGGAATAACTCTTCCAGATAAATTCAAAGGTTTGTCCATTTTTCCCGACTTATCTGCTGGTACTATGCTCAAGAGACGAGAGTTTGCTCCTTACACAAAAATCCTGCGGGATCACAACATCCCTTATCACTGGGGCTTTCCAGTTAAACTGATTGTATTCAGAGACAACTCCACTGTCACCTGCTCCTCTCCAACAATGGCTCAAGACCTCCTCCTGTCATGGGGATTCTTGTCTACCCCTGCTGGCACGCCAATACGAAAAGGGAAAGAAGACCGAGCATTATCTCACCTTTGTGGTCTGAAAGACTTAATAGGAGACGCCAACCATCAGATGGCTAAGCCACTGTCGATTATAAGTTTTTCTTCACTGGAGCTCACCAAAAAGCAGAGCTCGCGAACTTCGTCACGTGACGTTCCTTTTTCCTACAGGTTCCTGCTGAGGACACTTCTCCCACCACCTCTGTTCCTGCAGTCGCTGGAACAGTTTTGTTGCTATAACTATGGTTTGCTTTACCTTTATTTTTTGTTAACTGTTTCCCAGAATTATTTTTGGGCTGCCATGCCTACATACTTTACTGTTTGCTAAACATGTATCCTACATTTGTCAAGCTCTAAAAATTTTTATCCCCCATACTTTACAATGCCATTACTGCAACTAATTCTCTGGTTAATTTAACATGGTATCAAGTTCATACGTTGAATGCTAAGGGTCTCAACTCCCCTTTCAACGTTAACTTTTTTGGGAGGATGCAATGCGTTCACAGGCAGACATTATTTGCGTGCAGGAAACGCACCTAAAATCCACTGTTACGTTCCGATTACACCATAAAAAATTTCCAATTTCCTATTTCTCCTCCTTGGACGCTAAAAGGGCAGGTGTGGCTATTTTCATTAGAGATTCTATAGCCTTTAAATTGTTGAATTTGACAACTGATCCAAAAGGTCGATATATTATCCTAAAATGTACATTAGATAACATCGTCTTCACTATTGTTGTCCTCTATGCTCCCAACTCGTCTCACGCCAAATTCCTTTCATAGCCAAAGTACTTTCCCAAGCTAATTTCCACATCAAAAGGACACCATTTTATATGCGGTGACTTTAACATAACAATAGATAATCAAATGGATAGGTCCCGAGGTAATCACAGCAAAATCCCAGATCTCCAAGCTTTGCTCCTGGAAGAAAATCTCCACGACCCCTGGAGACACACACATCCCACCGATCGAGATTACACTTTCTTTTCCCCTCCTAACCAAACTTTTTCTAGATTGGATTATTTCCTGGTTGACAGACCCACCCTTATAAATGTGATTGACACCAATATAGGTTATACCACTTGGTCAGACCAGTCCCCAGTGTCTCTCACCATACACGATAAAGCAACTACTCCCATATTTCAGTCCCTGGCCCTTTAATTTATCACTTTCTCAAATCTCCCACGTTGGTTGCCGAGATCAAACAGCCCTCATTGAATACTTGAAACAAATTCCCCTTCTTCGCCTTCCCTTCAGGTGCTTTGGTGCGCACACAAGGCATTCATTAGAGGAGTGTGCATCAGAATTGCCGCACGGGAAAAGCGTAGAAGAGAGAAAGAACTAAATAACTTACTAGACGATATCAAACTAGTAGATTCAAAACTTAAGATATCCTTTGATCCAATATTGAAAACAAAATTAAATGACTTAAGAAACCGACTTCGCATCCTAAACCTACAGAGATACGAGTTTCATTTATCCCGTCTGAAATGGAACTTTTATCTCCAGGGTGACCGCCCAGGTAAACTTCTAGCTCATAGAGTAAAGAAAATGCAAGCTAGATCTAAGACTGCGTACCTGTCCTGTCCGGCTAAGGGCAAAATTTACGACCCACAACAAATCGCTGATTCATTCGCAGACTATTACAGTTCACTATACAACCTGAAAAATGATAACTCTTCCCCAGTTATCACAAAAGAAAGTGTTAAGAAGTTTCTAGACAGAGCCTTACTCCCCACAATATTCCCTGAACATTTAGATATTTTAAACAAACCTATTACGGACGAGGAGATAAGGAGGACAATCATGGGATCCAAGTTAAACAAATCGCCCGGCCCAGACGGCTTTACAAACGAGTACTATAAGTTATTCGCAGATCATTTAACGCCCTATATGCAAGACACCTTTAACTCCATTATCTCGACAGGTACTCCAAGACCAGAATTGCTCTCTGCAACTATTGCCACAATCCCTAAACCCGGCAAACCCATGGATATTGTTTCAAATTACAGACCCATCTCCCTGCTCAACAATGACATTAAAATTTTCTCTAAAATATTAGCCAATCAGCTTAACGATATACTCCCCCACTTAATAAACCCTGATCAAGTAGGATTCATTAAAGGCCGACAAACCAGGGATGGGACAAGACGAATCATTGATATCCTGCACATTGTTTCTAAACAACGCTCACCCACAATGCTTTTATCCCTTGATGGGGAAAAAGCATTTGACAGGATTAACTGGACATACTTAGAAGAATTGCTATTGAAATTTGGATTTAGTGGTAACTTCCTCAAAGCAATGTTGTCATTATACACAACACCGTCAGCTAACGTCTACTCGTCAGGCTTCCTCTCTAAATCCTTTGGCATTTCTAATGGTACAAGGCAGGGATGCCCACTTTCCCCACTTATTTATGACCTCTGTGTCGAGCCCTTAGCAGCTCAAGTCCGTAGCTCCAAATTAATTGAAGGAGTGATCATTGGCTCAACAGAGCATAAGATTAGCCTTTATGCGGATGTCATTTTAATTGTTTGTCAAAACCTGAGCACGTCTGTTCCGGGTCTACTAGATATTTTATCGCAGTATTCCTCTGTCTCCTACTATAAGCTTAACATGTCCAAATCTACAGTCCTACCCATACATTGCTCTCCACACACACTCTTACAACTGGCCTCATATAATTTTATCTGGTCGACCTCCTCAGTGTCTTATTTAGGGATTCAGATTTTCCCAGAGTTCACCAAAACCATTGACATTAATTTAAATAATACCATATCAGACATCTCAAAAGAAATAGAACGACTGCAGCATTTCCCGCTCTCATGGATGGCCAGAATAAATGTCGTCAAAATGCTGTTACTTCCTAAATATCTTTACCTAATCCGAACCGTACCCTTTATTTTCCCTACCGCTCCGCTCACTAAGCTTCAGACGTTACTTTTTAAATTTATATGGAACAATAAAAAGCCTAGAATCAAAAGACTCCACCTTTTCTCCCCTCTTCAACAAGGTGGCCTGTCAGTCCCCAACTTACTGCTATATAATATTGCCGCTATTCTAGAACCCATCTCTCTCCTATGGAATGCTCCAGACACCCACCACTGGTCCGAACTCGAAAACTCGACGGTCACCCCGGGTTCCTTAAGGAACTGCCTGACGGCGGAGTTTGACCTCCCTTCTCTGACGCAGATAACCCAGGTTTGGAGCAAATATGTTATTCAGCAAAAATTAGTCCACATTTTGAAAGACACACACCCGATATCAATTCTGACTGCTGAATCCCCTCACCTTTCACTCCACTTGTGGCTCGACAGGGGGATCCTCACTATTGGTGATCTCTACAATGGGAATGTATTAAAATCCTTTGAGACCCTTAGAGAACAATTTGATTTACCACATAACCAATTCTATATCTATCTCCAAATAAGGCATACCCTACAAAAATGGAACTTTTTAGAGACACCGGCATCTCAATCTAACTTCCATAACTGCCTGTTTCAAACAAAAGGTTACGAACGAGGCTAATCTTTAACATATGCCACTTTATTACAAAACGACTCTACGTACAAACCTACTTACGCCATTAAGTGGGAATCAGATATTGCTAAAACCTTCTCCCACGAGGAATGGGTGGCAGCCTCGGGTATACCTCAGAAACATTCAAGATGCATCAATCATCTAGAGATGATGAGGAAAATACACTTACGGTGGTATTTGATGCCAAGCAGATTGATCCACATATTTCCTAAATACCCTAACAATTGTTGGCGACTCTGTGGTTCCCGTGGCTCGCTAGTCCATATGTGGTGGGAATGCCCTCCAGTGGCTAAATTATGGAGATGAGTCGAAATTCTTCTATCTGAACTATTCCAGACTCCTTTTTCTCTTCCATTTGAGATGGCAATCCTTGATCTTTCCTACCATCTGATTCCCAATGTCTATCACACAGTGCTCTTTCATGTCTTGATAGCCACGAGGTCGGTTATAACAACCCACTGGAAGTCCACCACACCCCTCCTTATCCCAGACGTGATTAGGAGGGTTAATGTGCAATACCACGCTGAAACATCATTGGTTGTTCCACCACATTTAGCGGTTAAAGCAAGAAACAAGTGGTCACTCTGGTCTACTTCTAAGTACTTGTTGTAATTCAATTTGGGAAACTCTTATACTAAATTCGCTGGGGTTCTTCTTGGCCTCCATTGAACTCGTTTGTTAACACTCTGATAAGACAGATAACTTATGGTAAGATGTAAATAAGCTACTTAGAGATGCTGACTTATATATCTGCTGACAACTGTTCTTACTCTTTTGTAGGACATGGCTTGTTATTTGGTTATTTGTTTGGTTGTGCTCTTTTTGATCTATGCATGCTATCACATGTTCCTGTACAATCATAACATTGACTATCTTGAAAATCTCAATAAGAATCTGATGTTTTAAAAAAAAAAAAAAAAAAAAAAATGCTTTGTCCCTCTTCCGAGCTGAGCTTCCAGGGCCACTAGCTGCACAGTTGTCATCTGCACACATAAATTATGATTTGGCAAGTGTAGAAATAAGGATGAAAGAACTACAGCACATTATGGCTGGTGGGGACACAAGAGGTGTAAATGCCCTAGAAAGGGTACTGTTCTGTCAAAGTGATGATCCTATTATTTTATGTAATAAGCATTTAAAATTATACAAAGCTGTATACAGCTGCCCAGACATGTCCCCTGATGATGCAGATTTCCTGTGTGCAATGGCTAACAAAGATTTCAATATATATAATATTTTGTAATAAACCCTTTAAAGATCCAGTTGTTCTTGTTAAGTTATTAAGGAACCCCCAAATCCAGTAGATTCTACATATAAAAAAAGGTTCCTAATTTTGGGATGGACATTATTTGTAAAGTATTGTTTTCACTGGACAAGTAACTATGCTTATATAAAAATAGCAAAACTGTAGTTGAAATTCTAAAAAGCTGCCAATACTGGCAATTCAATAATTCACATTTCTTATCTTATCTGTCTTTTCTCAGCATCATTCTATTATTTTAACGGTTTGAATTTTGCAGTGTCAAACTGGTTCTCCTTTTCCAAGAGTTAATATCACAATCAAATCATTAAACCACTTAACTCCTTAACGACCACCCACTGACTTTTGATGTTGGCTGGTGCAGGTCGTTTGTCTACTGTGACGTCTTTTAGCGTCGCTGCAGACATCGGAGGTTGCGGTTCCGGGCGCCGCAACTGCGCTGAGATCGGGGCTGTACTACACAGCCCTGATCCCAGAGCATCACCTGCGAGCACCGGGGAGCAGAGCAACCCCCGCACCCTGGTGCTTTAACCCTTTGATTGCAGTGGATCGTCACCACAGCGCAATCAAAGGGTTTTCCTGCTCTGTCGGGTGATCGGAACACCCGGTGACCCGACAGAGCCCGGGGAACTGCTGCACAGTCAGCCCTGGGGACCTAGAGTAGCCCCAGGGCTGTCTGTGTAATAAGCTAGTGACCAGAGCATACTGTGTGCTGTCTTTTCATAGATTAACTTAGCTACAGACACAATCAGTCTCTATCATAGAAAGAAAAATCCCACTAACAAGATCTTGATCAGGCCATTTACATCCTCCCCAGCCCCCTCTTCCTAGACCAGGCACATGTTCATTTTCTTCCATTTGAATGCTATAACGTTTTCTCTCATTTGGTTACACTACTATTTTATTTGCCTCCTTTCCATGAAATGTTAGGCTTTGTTGTTATGTAATGTCAGACAAAAAAGTAAAAAAAAAATAAACAAGGCTGATGTTCAAATATTTTTATATTTATTTATTGTTCTAACAGAGAAAGTGCCGCTAAAATTTTATGTAAATGTGTCACTTTTCCATCACAGATGTTTATATACAGGTTTATATATATATAAATTTGATTGACACCAATATAGGTTATGCCACTTGGTCAGACCATGCCCCTGTTTCTCTCACCATACAAGATAAAGTAACTATCCCATATTTCAGTCCCTGGCGCCTCAATCATCACTTACTCAATTCTCCCCCATTGGTTGCCGAGATCAAAACAGCCCTCATGAATACTTTGAAACAAATTCCTCTTCTTCACCTTCCCCTCAGGTGCTTTGGTGCGCACACAAGGCATTCATTAGAGGAGTATGCATCAGAATTGCCGCACGGGAAAAGCGTATATATATACATACCCTGTTTCTCCGAAAATAAGACGTAGTACATTTTTTTATGCAATTCAGAGTTTGGCTGCTTATGCTGATGTTTGTGATAAAATCACTACAGTATATTAATGCATGTTGATTTTTTGTTCAACAATAAATGTGAATTCTTGTTCTTGGAAAAATAAGAAATCTCCTAAAAAAAAGTCTTAGCTTGTCTTTAGAAGCAAAAATAAATATAAGACATTGTCTTATTTTTGGGGAAACAGGGTATATGTATAACGGTGGTTTGGGCTGTTAATGTTTTCTTTTAAATACTATTTTATTTTTGTGTATGTGTATTATTTTATTTTGCATATTGTGTCCCTCATAAGATCAGCAAAATACCTTTGGCTGCATCTTACGTATATATTTCTTTTTTGCTGATTTCCCTTGTGTCTGGTACTGATATATTAGCATCAGTTACAGGGTAAACACAGCCCCTGAACTGCAGAGTCAACAGACCCAGCAGCTCATGCAGTTACTAAGCCCTGGTGGTCACATGATAGCCGACACCGAGAAGCAAGAAGCCTCATTGAGCGCTGAATTTACAGCAAATAAACCATCCCTGTCTTCTCAGTGGACACCCTGGCTGCCTTTGACAGACAACTCTCCATTATCACAGCTGCACCATTAGGGTGCAGCTTCAATTTCTGCACGGCTGTTTTAAAATTGCAGAGTTAAACGACGACCGCCCGGATGTTTAAAGTCTATGGTTGTCATATAGTTACCTAAATGTGATATATGGTTTAGTAAAATGATCACATGTCACTATCAATTTGTATATATGTTTTTAAAATATATAGAAATGTACAACCTTCACAGAACTTTTTTTCATATGGGAGTCCATCTTCTGGGTCAGATCCCTTGGAAATGAAAAGATAAACATATCTTAGTTTCATTGGGTTCAAATTAAAAAAAAAAGAGTCACATCTGGAACTATATTTGCAGAAACTTAACAATGCCCAATTGAACAATACTATGATTACCACTTTTTCAGTTTTTTTGTATCTCAGCTAATATAATAAAGCGTTCATTTTTAATTGAACAAGGTATTGTCTAATAGTATAACAGTTCTACATTTCAGAACCAATATCACTAAATAGTGCTCTTCTTCCAGCAAGTTTTTGGGTACCCCAAAGTTGAGTCAGAAACTTAAAGGGATGTTCTCACCATGCTGTTTCACAAAGTCACTGCCAGCCTCAGACTCACACTTCTTGGTAAGGCTGTGGGAGGTTCTATAGCAGTTATTGACATATCAGCTCTATCTCACAAAAGTGAGCACAAACCTTGCATTTTTGTAAAGACTGCCTTATATCTTTTCATGGGACAACACTGAATATATGACAGTTTGATACAACGTAAAGTAGTCAGTGTACAGCTTGTATAACAGTGTTAATTTGATGTACGCTCAAAATAACTTAACATACAGCCATCAATGTCTAAACCACTGGCAAATTGAGTACACCCCTTTATAATCACTAACAGTATAGCGGTATTATTCAGTATTGTTATGTTGGAGATATGTGGTGATGATGTGTTGATATTATTAGGTACTTGTATATTGTTGTTGTTTTGTGATATTGGTCTTGGTATACTGGTTTAGTCAATAGCATTATGCTGGGACTAGTCAGTATATGGTAGTCATAGGTGACAGTATTATTTAGAATTTATATATTGTTGCTTGGCAATATTGGTCTGGGTATACTGGTTTGGTCAGTAACATTAAAGTGGTGACATGTGGAGGTATTTGCTGGATCTTGTATAACCCAGCAAGAACTAAATCCAAAAACAATCGCACAATTGCATTTTTTTTTAGTGTGACCCCAAAAACATTTTATTTTTTTCTGGGGTGATGATGGTTGTGGGACATCGGATGGTGGGGGCTCTTTCGGGGTGCCTGGGGATAGGGAGGGAGGGGAGGAGCAGGGGGTTGGGTCAGGCGAGGGGGGGGGGCAAACACTCCAGTTGTATGGGGCCCCAACATTTCTGATGACGGCCCTGCCTGTCAGTGCTCAGTTCATACACCACATACTGCATCGGTGAGACCAAGATAAGCTTATTTGGTTCAGATGGTGTCAAGCTTGTTGGGGCAATTAGGTGAGGAGTACAAAGACAAGTGTGTCTTGCTTACAGTCAAGCATGGTGGTGGGAATGTCATGGTTTGGGGCTGCATGAGTGCTTTCAGCTATGAGAAGCTACAGTTTATTGAGGGAACCATGAATACCAGCATTTACTGTGATATACTGAAGTAGAGCATGATCTCTTCCCTACAGAAACTGGGCCTCAGGGCAGTATTCCAACATGATAACGACCCCAAACAGACCTCCAAGATGACCCCTACCTTGCTAAAGAAATGAGGGTAAAGGTGCTGGACTGGCCAAGCATGTCAACAGGCTTAAACCCTATTTATTATTTGTGGGGCATCCTCAAACAGAAGGTGGAGGAGCTCAAGGTTGCTAACATTCACCAGCTCCGTGATGTCGTCAAGATGGAGTGGAAGAGTATTCCGGTAGCTGCAATCTGTGAATCTCTAGTGAGCTCCATGCCCAAAAGAGTTATGGCAGTGTTGGTAAATAATGGTGGCCACAATAGTTATTGACATTTTGGGCAACATATATGATCTAAGCGCATAGAAGTCCGTTCTAAATAGCTTTAAAGCAGTGTAGAATTTGCCAGAATATAATGGACCTGTTCCTCTGTGGGTCATAGATTTGGCGTTTTCTAGTTCCACTATGTTAACTCAGGCTCAGGTAAACCACTTTAACTTGGTCTGCCTGTTAAGCAGTAATGCGCCTATTTTTGCTGTTCTTCAGTCATAAATGTGTAGAATCATACGGTTGTGGTGTGACACGCCCCCAGAACGCTCCCACATCGGGGGCGCATTACAAAGTTCCGCGGGCGCCGCTAAATGCGCCTAATTTTGTAGTGCATCTGCTCATATATCGAATGAACAGCGCAGCCCCTCACTATGCCTAACGTCAGCATTGCCTGACTCTCATCAGCCTTGTTGCCCCTCTGATTTTTCTGTGCAGTGTGTGTTTTTTTGCATCTGCTTTTTTGTTGTATTGGGCCAATGGCAAATCCAAAAAACGCTGCGGTCTGATTTTGGACGGCATTTTAACATGTGCTGTGTGGAGTTGTGGACTTAGCTAAATGCTCCTAACTCCTAAACTAAGTAAAATCAGAACAGCAATGTGTTTGGTAATAGTCTTTATTTACCTTAGCCTACATGTTTAAAGCTAATCAATAAAATGGTAACACTCCCTTAAAGGGGGTGTCTCACTACAAGGATTGCTTTTTATGTTAAAGATCTTGCAAAAACTAGTCACTATGCAATATGTATCCATTAACAGTGTCCTACCTATTCCTAGATATCTCCTCTTGAATGGGCTGCACCAGCTCCTCAGGTCATTATAGCTACAGACCTGTTTGATCTCTCCTGATAGGCTGCCAGCACTGGTTGCTATAGCTACAGACCTGATGTCCTCAGCAGCTTGTCATTACAGGTCAATAGTAGCCAGTCAAGCCAGTAAACACTGAGAGAGACATGTATGATCGGGTTTTTCACCCTTTTCTGGCGTAAAATGCACCTAAGTGAGCTGGCTACAATGTCTAATGCGCGTAATGAATGCATTAGGCGCATTGTTCGTAAGACAACACTTTCTAATGCGCCTAACATGAGGAGGTGTGTCGCACCACACGTAATATTAGACACCTATATGAATGGGGTTCGGCAAAACTAGGCACATTACTGCTCGAACAGACAGACCTATTTTAATGTGGTCTGCCTGAGCCTGAGGAGTCAAAGTGGAGCTGTTAGAGAAAAAAATGTGCTTCATTTCTCAACTTACACCAGTATAATAATGAAAAGTTATTTATGATAATTATCAAACTATATAAAATTAATTTATTTAAATTTAATAAAACATTTTATCATATAAAATTTAATATAAATATATATAATATCCCAAAAATATAAAAATATCTCCTATAAAATGCATTTAAATTTAATAGAATCTAAAACTAATTTTACATTAAATAACCTACTGATGATGTTGTTCAGATTTTACAATTTTAAATTTTTACTACATTAAATTTGACATTTATTTTTGCTGCTCTCACCCTTTATTCTACATATAGCAAGAGCCAGCACCCCACAGGTCTTGCTGGGACCTGTGGTCCACCAATCACGATCAGTACCATAGTTTCTTTTTTTTTTTTTTCTAATTCAAACACTTTATTTAAACAATTGTAGCATGAAAGTACAGAGTCACTTATAGCAGCAAATCAACAGAATGCAGTAATACAGCATAGTAAGGGAGGGGTACAGAGTATAAATTTTCCCCTTGTCCCTAACCCAACCCGTGAGCAGAGGCAGATACAGTTGATAGGCTGAAACATTGCAAAGTTGTTTATATCCTAGGCAACATACAAGAAGTAAGGTGGTGGCATTTAAGCTTCTCATGGATGTGTCTGTCGCCATGAAGACAAATAGGTGACCTCTTATAGAATCCTTAGAGAATAACGGGGAAGAGAAAAGAAAAAGGGGTAAAAGAAATGGGGACACAAACTAACCAAAAAAAACAAAAGAACCGGTCAGAACTGCTGGCTTGGCGGGCACACCGCCTCCCACTTGAATAAGAAAAAGAGATTACACAGGTCATTCCAACCCCCCCACTCATTCTTCGCTCCCTTCAGGGTGGATCCCCCTCACACGCTGTGGACTATTTCCTCTAGGAAAGGGACAGATAACGGTCCGATCCGCAAAAGTTAATCCAGTCATCCCAGACACTTAGATATCGACTATAGCATTATGGAGAATCATATCTGAACTCCTCCAGACGCTGAAGGACATGGACCTCCCGGATCCAGTCCGATATAGTTGGGCTGGCAGTAGAAAGCCAGAGTCTAGGGATGAGTATTTTGGCAGCAAGGATCAGGGACAAGTACCATAGTTTCTATTCACTGACATACTATTCTAATGACTTTTCTTTTATTTTTAACCTAGCTATAGCCTTTATACAAGTTAGGTGCATTGCTAATGCGCCTAAGTTTCGTACTGCGACTAACACATAGGCGAGGCACATCGAAACCTTAGACTCCATTTATAAGCGCACAAAAAACCACTTTCATACATTCAGGAGCATTATACACCATCAGACACAGCTCCTTTGCTTCTTGTCGTCTTCCTGACATAAGTGTATGCTATAGAACTTTTACACAATGCAATCAATGACTTACATGTTATGGCGTGGCAAAAATTAATAACAGAATAAAAAATTTTCAGAAAATAGTTCCAAATCTCCAGCATGGAAATATATGTAAAAGATAAACATTTTTCTCTTAGATATATTTAGAAATGATTCAACACGAAGAGCCACATTTATCAATGCTGTCTAATAGTAAAACTGTCTTTGTTGCCCATTACAATTAATCAGAGTTCTGCTTTCATTTTTCAGTGATTGGTTGCTATGGGCAACACAAATACTTTTACTATTAGACAGTTTTGATAAATGAGGCCTTATGTGTTAAACCTATAGTAAGCCAATACAGAACTGCACAGGAATAATTTAGAAACATAAAAGATTTACAACCACACGGTCTATCCAGTCTTCCTTTATATTATTTATTTAGTATTTTTTTTAATCTTAGGATAGATACATATATATTCCGGGCAGGTCTACATTCACTAACTGTTGATTTTCCAATCACAGATGCTGGAAATTTCTTCCAAACATTTACTACTCTTTCAGTAAAATATTTACTTTTGTCATTGCTTCAAATCTTCCATAACTGAAGATTCTCATTAGAAATACACCACGGGTCTCGTTTATCAAAAATGTCAAATAATAAAACGGTCTTTTTTTGCCCATAGCAACCAAGCAGAATGCAGCTTTCATTTCCTATACTGCTCCAGAATAATATAATTTTATTTAAACAGAGTTGATAAGAATTCTGTAATCTAATATGCTGTTTGTGGACGCTTTAAAATGTATAGGAGAGGGAAGATAGTTTAAAACGTAAAGGGGTAGTCTCTCTTCATGAAATCCTCTTCGCTGGTTGCTTGTTCACTTCTATGGGGGTTCCGAGCATAGCTGAGCACGTGCGCTTTGGTATCCTCAGAACTCCCATAGAAGTGAATGAAGAGGATACTGCTAGCATCGCGCTCCTTATTCACATGCATGGCCGGATCACAATGAGCTGCGAGCACCCAGCGAAGAGGATTTCAAAAAGTGGACTACCCCTTTAAAGGGGTTGTCTCACTACAAGGATTGCTTTTTATGTTAAAGATCTTGCAAAAACAAATCACTTTGCAATATGTGTCCATTAACAGTGTCCTACCTATTCTGAGATATCCCCTCTTGTATGGGCTGCATCAGCTCCTCAGGTTGCTATAGCTACTGACCTGTTCAATCTCTCATTATAGGCTGCCAGCACTGGTTGCTATAGCTACAGACCTGGCTTCTACTGCAGCCTAGTAGTATCCAGTAAACACGCCCCTGAATTCAAAGTGAAACCAAGAAAACAGAACTGAGGTAAGATGAATCAATGTAGTGAGACAACCCCTTTAATGGCAGCTAAGATGCAATAGATTCCAATGTAGTTACAGAAACTGGTGCTTGAATCTGGTTGCGGAATATCAGGGACCTGCAAATTTGTATTTAAAAAAAGGCTACCCAGAAAAAGTGCTAAACAGCAAGCATGCACATTCAGTGTTTTCTAAATGTATTCATTAGAGGGGATAGGAATTTTTACCTATGGCTATTAAATTAAAAGTATATTCATTTTGTGAAAAGTATCCTGTGCATATTATATATAAATTGTTTCCATACATAATACTACATGGTCGATTCACATTATTATGATCACTTTCTGCTTTCAACGTCAGGAGCTCATTAAGGAAGCCACGTGTAATAAGCTGGGTTGGTGGGTATATGAGATATATGATAGGCTGTCTGCACACCTGTCCCTCATTGCTGTCAAGAGCAAAAGGGGCAATTTATCAGAGTTGTAAACAGGAATGATTACAATGGGGAACACTCATTTTGATGCCTTGAAAGTTGGAACTGTTTTTGAGTATGTTTGGGGAGCTGATTCTGAAAATGACACCTGTTTTCACCTATCAGCTCTAGTTTTGGAGATAATGCATTACCACTTTACCAAATAGTATATGCTGCTGAAAGTAGTGGTCACTCAATATTGTGCTAAGGAAATATTGGAAATTTATGTGAAACAGAAAAGACACATAGGGACATGTATGAAAACTGTCTTAGACTTTCTATGCTGTCCATAGCAACTAAGCAGAACTCCTCTTTTATTTTTTCAGAGCACTATATGATATGAAAGGAAAGCTCTGATTGGTTGCTATGGGCAACAAAGAAAGTCTTAGAACTAGACAGTTTTCATACATGCGGCATTTTTAGAACATTTAAAGAACACATGCAAAGAAAAACATGTAATGTACATGAGCAAATTCAATTTTATTCATATGCACTGCAGATTTATGCACAAATTAATCACAAGAACAATGTAGAATCATGTAATCAAATCTCATAAACTAGAGCTACTAGAACAAAATAGGTGGGATTTTTGGGCTCAGCAGCCCTCGAAGACCCAGAATAAGGTCAAAAATAGGCACCCAAATATTCTTTTTCATTCCACAGTGTTATTGGTTTTCAGGGCGAAGGTGGAAGTATTTCTGAAATCGATCAATTTGTGAACTGTTCATTTGCAGCTGTAGTGAAAGTGTATCATGAGTGGACAAATGGCCCCATTGTGCATAAGTGATGTGGAAACTGTGGAGAACCATGTGCCATTGATGTAGGAGGTGAACGTGGGCTACAAAAGTGCACAAGGGCAGATCGACACACTACAGTGGAGCAGTTCACCAGGGGGCTACCAGTTCAGGGAACCTTAGGCTATGTCTACACAGCTTATGTCTAAATACTATTGGAAATCCAACAGCATTTTAACCTCGCCACACAGTGTTTTTTTGCCACAGGTTTGTGTGTAAAATCGCGGTTGGTTCTCGGATTTGCTGCTGGCTCAGTACATTTACTGTACGGGAATCCCCCGGGAATCTGCTGGAAGATAAAATATGTTCTATCTTCTGCCGAAGGGCTGGCAGTTTACAAATCCGACAGTAGAAAATCTGTGCTGTGTAGAATACAGCATGGATTTTCTATTGCAGTCTCTAGGAAACTGGTTACAGTCGGATTTTCGGCAGATTTTAAATACTGAATCTGCCGAGAATCCAGTGGTGTGTAGACATAGCCTTACTGTGAATGGGGCTCGAAATAGATGTATAGTCTCTGCATCTTTGTTAATGAGTTGCACCAGCAGAAATGACTCCAATTTTCACAGCAGTATCAGAATTGGACTTTAACTGATTGGCAAAGGGTTGCCTTCTCTGATTATTTACATTTTCTTCTTCGTCAAGTGGATGGAAGTCGGCATGTCAAATGAGAAACATCAGAGAACAAAGACTCTGCAACCATTACTGGAAGAAGAAAAGCTGGTGGTGGAAGCATTATGATCTGGAGAGTGTTTCTGTACCATTTTATGGGTTCACTTATCCATGTTTAAGGTAATCTCAGCTGATCTGGGTATGACTCTATCCCTGTAGATCATATACACCCATACATACTGATTGTCTTTCTTGTGGCTGATGGGATCTTTCAGCAAGACAATGTGACGTGTCACATGGCTAGAAATGTCCAACACTGATTAGAAGAGCATGACCAAGATCTCCAATTAGGGACTTGGCTCACTAATTCCCCAGACTAAATGGAGCATATGTGGGACCACTCTGATCGCTATTTTCACACCCTCCAGCACCTGTGGGATGCACTGCAGTCAGCCTGGCTCCAGAGTCCCTACCGGGAACTTATTCACTTAGTCACTCTCAGACCATCTAGCTGCTGTTAATGCTGCACATGTTGGATACGCTGGTGGTCATAATAATTTGACTTGTATTTAAGAATGTTATATATTTTTATTAAACTCACCCATATTCCATTGCAGTTTGAATCGTGTAGAGAATCCCAATCTTTTGGTCTAAACATAATGAGAAAATAATACATCTATTAATAATTTTTTTCAATTTACTTTTACTTTGTGTTACTACTGTGTGGCATTATAGTACAGTGCTGTTTCTTTCCTTGTCACGGCTGATTTAGAGTCCACTTCTGAAATCACTGTCTTCAGTTATGATTAGCATAATAAGCCTATGAAATCTGACCATCTGCTACATTGCTGAATTGCCCCTGGCTTGTCATTCAAATCATGTGTTGTAACAAAAGTAAAAGGATAAAAGCATTTATACAAAGCATTAGAGTTATTATGAAGCCGAATAAACCGAGAACAGCTCCATAATACACAGCAGAGACCATTGTGTGAAAAACTCTGCAAGACATAAGCATGGTAGAGAAAGGCAGCTTTCATAAAGGGTGAAATGAGCATAGCATTCGACTTAAAACAGAAGTTATCCTGAAAGCTAATTCACAAACATGAAAAACAAGTGGATCTTGACAACGGCACTTTACTAAACCGTAAAGAACACTACCATCTAAAATGATCATAAAAATATGTATGCTTTTTGTTATCACTACCATCATTCTCTGTTTATAGGCTTTCACTCTGCATTAAAAGTTTTTTTACATTACCTTAGGCTCTTTTAACACTCTATGACAGTTTCATCTAAGAGGAAGAATAGTGCTGCATGTGCTCTACAATGAGACCTAATATGTCCCTTCATAAGTTAAAGGGGGCCATAGGACATTGGTGACATCCTTTGAATAATGGATGCAGCTATAAGTCATTGGGGAACATTTATTAAGGCAATTGCACCAGAATTCTGTGCTGTACTCCACATTTATGATATTTTTTTTACAGTTTCTAGACATTTCTGTGCTTTGTTCGACAAAGGGGGTGTAGCCTCTGTTAAAAGGACATGGCTTTTCAGAAACGGTTATGTCTTAACGTACAACACTGCACAAATTTGCCGCAATAAGTTGCATAAAGTAAGCCAACTAATAGAAGGTGCAAAGATAGACTAGACAGTCTGAACATACACAAGATTTATCAACACTGCAATAAATGTAGCACATTTTAGTTTACACTGTTTAAGTGTTGGACATTATTGATAAATCTGCCCCAATGTTTCCATTATAAATGGAAACTATAACACAAGTGTTAAAGAGCTTGTCTCTGCTCCAAAGATTAGCTTTCAACATGTAGGGAACAGTAAATGAAGACGTTTTCCAAATAGATAGAACGAGCCAAAACACCGGCCCAACGTGGGCGGAGGCCCCATCTGACCCAGCCAATTGGTTCAGTGCACATTATTGATGGGCATGGCTTGTCGGGCGGGATTTCCAGCTGGGGAGAGCAGAAAACAGTTGGCGCATGGGACTTGAAGTGAGTGGTCCTGGCACCTGTGTCTCCTGCATCCCCTTAATATTATGGCTACTGTCAGGGAGTGACTGGAGCAGCTCCATGCTGCTGCTGGTTCCCATGGCCGGGAGTAGCTGCCAAAGCAAGTGCAATCCTTCTTGGCCACTAGGCAGGGGATGAGGGATGGCAGCTATCCAGTGAAGGTTGTGGCCGTCACCCACAGGATTGACAGGCAGTGCAGGAGCCCCACCAGACATCCTCTAGGCCAGTTGCAGAGGGTTGCAGCAGGTAGTCGCTCTGACTGGCCTGGGAGGGATCTGCCCAGGCGAAGGAGTTCAGTGGTGGGGAGCAGGCCACAGCATGTGCCCCGGGTTGGGCCTGCGCCTGCACCAAAAAGTTCTTCAGGATGTCTCTATGGTAGGCCCTACTGGCAATACTGCGGTCGGAGGGCCTATCAGTTCGTCTCAGTTAAGGAGTTGCATGGTGAGTGCCAGTGTCTGATGGTGAGCGAGAATTGGCTGGCCCTTCTATGTTGCAGGTGAGCCATAATATTGAGGCATTATGGGTGTAGACTTATCCTGTAGACATTTACTAATTGGCTTCAGGCTTTTGCCATTTTGGCTAGCTTGAAAGGGGAAAAGGCACCCAAGAATTGCTCTGTCCTTTTTTGTTATATGGATTCGATTGGCAAGGCTCAGTGGGTCTATGGAGGTCAGGCTTGGCTGTGTTATGACATGCAATTCCGGCAGCATAAGGCCATTAGCCCAAGCATTCACTAGGATCAAAAGGATATTGGGCTGTGGTTATGGGTGATGGCCGTGATGTGTTTTGGGCAGCCCTTTCTTGGAAGGGTTGGTTATGTTGGCCGGAGTGGAATAGGGTGCGCTGGGAGGGGTGGGTTCAAGTCAGGTCTGTGATGGCAGTTCAACGAGGATGATTGCAGATTTGGGGTCCGGTGCAAGTTAAATCATGTTTGTTTCTTGTGCAACGGGATGTCCCATGGTTTTTCGTGGTGTTCAAGAAAAGGAAAAGGTCAGGGAGGAGTTACTAATACCTAAGGGGTAGACTCCACTGATTCTACCCGCGATGTGTCCATACTTAGACAGTTATCCAGATAAGGTGAAGGCTGAGCTATTAAGAGATGGTTTTGAGCTGGACTTTGTGATTCCTAGTTCCGTACGTGAAGCTCCTTTTCATACGAAGAATCTCAAGTCAGCATATGAACATTTTCAGGTGGTGAGTGAGAAATTGTCAAAGGAAGTGAATTTGGGTTATATGTCTGAATCTTTTTCATCCATGCCTTTTAAAATTTGGTTGTTTCTTGTTGTGCCAAAAAAGGACCCAGGGAAATTTGTATTGATCCATCACCTTTCCTTTCCCCTTGGATTGTCAGTTAACAATACTATATAGATCCCCATCTATGTTCAGTTGTTTATATCTTGTTTGATACAGCGGTGGCTTTGCTGCATGCACATGGTCCCAGAGCACTATTGGGAAAGGCTGACACGGAGTCGGCTTTTTGCCAGTTCATACATCCAGTATGCACCTGTTGGGTTGTTTTTGGGAGGGCTGTTATTATGTCTATTGTTGTTGGTCTATGGGTTGTGCAACATCGTGTGCTTATGTTGAGGACTTTAGTTCTTTTGTTGAATAGATGGTTCGTGATCTGGTCTGTGTCCAGTCCATTATTCACTATTATTTTTGTGCGTTGGTCCTGTGCTCTTGAGATCATTGGAGTTCATAGTGCTGTGGTTCAGCTTACCGTTGGTGCTGATAAGACTGAGGGTCCTTTTACATTTTTAAAGTTTCTGGGCATTGTATTGGATTCTGAATGAATAGAATGTAGATTGTTAGAGGATAAGCTCTGCAACCTGTTCCACATAGTTGCGTTGGCATTGAGGAAGAAAAAGATTCCTTTGCGGGATTTGCAGTCATTGTTGGGCAAGCTTAATTTTGCTGGTAGAATTATGCCAATGGAGATGATTTTTTATCGCCGTTTGGCTAGCTTGACCAGAGGGTTCTCTGCGCCTTAACCACACAGGGAAGATTTGAGAATATGGGATTCATTTCTGGCTCAGCACAATGGTCGGTCATTAATGTTGGGTGATGTGGTTGAGGATTTTGATGCCAAAATTTTTACGGAAACAGCAGGTGCCAGTGGTTTTGGGGCATTCTGGAAGGGATGCTCTTGTGCGGGATCATGGCAGGAGAGGTGGGTAGCTGAAGTGCGGAACCTGGCTTTGTTGGAAGTTGTTTCCCATTGTTGTGGCAGTTACAATTTGGTCTTCCTGTTTTTGTGACAGAAAGGTCCAATTTCACTGTGACAATCTTGGGGTAGTGATGGCCATCAGTAAAATGTTGGCTTTCTCCTCCTCTGTTATTCGCTTACTTTCATATTTGGTCTTCTGCTGTCTATGGATTATCACATGGTTGGTTGCAGTTCATGTACATGGTGTGTGGATCTCAATTGTGGATGCTATTTCTCATTCACAGGAGCGATTTCTGCCACTAGCGCTCAAAACAGAGGCTGCAAGAGAAGTTTGCCCCTGCTATCTGTGGGATCTGGTGTTTGATCACCAGGATAGCTGATCTGGAATTCTTTGTCTGCTGGTACTTGGGTGGTGTATGAGGATTTGGGAGGATTGGTAAGACTGTTGGGGTGAGGTGCAGTTGGATAAGGACAGATTGATGGATTGTTTTGTTGGGCCAAGTGTCAGTCACTGGTTGATCAGTGTCAAAGTTGAATAGGTTTATCCGGGCACTTGCATTTGGTTATCGTTTTTGGGGTTGCAGAGATATTACGAAAAATTTCTGGTAGTTTGAGCACTTGTAGGTTTTAAACGGGGTAAGATGGTGGTTCCCTTCAGTTGGTGGAGCGCCTGGGTTTTGAGGGGAGTGAGATTTGTGTTTCAATTTTTCAGGTAGCCTTGTTTTAAGTGGCCTTTTCTTTCACATTCTTTGGGGCATTGAGGGATAGGGAATTAGTTTCCCATAGTAAATAGTTCAAAGACTGATTAGGTGGGGAGAGGAAAAAGGGTTGTTCTTCATCGGGTCTCAGATGCCTCCATGTGTTTTGTGCAGTGCTGTAGGGCCTACATGTCAAATATTTCCGAGCCTTTTCTCTGTCATGCTGATGGGTCTTATTTATCGAGATTTCAGTTTTTATGTGCTTTTTGGTGGCAGTTGGTTTAGACTCTTCACGTTTTGCCCCTGATTCATTCCGAAATGGTGCAGCCATTGCATGGGGCCTGCAACCTGATGTGGTTAAAAGGATTGGAAGGTGGAACTCCAATAGTTTTCGTTCTTATGTTAGGCCTCAGCTGCATTGATTTGGTCGGTTTGGGTATTTATTAGCAGTTTTTCATTGCTCCTTGAAATTGCAGTGTTGGGTTATGTAAGTCTTTCCTTTCTTTACAGGTCATCCATTTCTGGTTTGGATTCTTTAGCATTCTTATGTGTACTGGGGTGTGTTGTGTGTGGATTTCCGTCGGGAAGGGCGACAACTGGGTTTTGTGCAAGACACAGTGATTGTCAGATGGCTCGGTTTTCAAAGTATGGCCTGGAACTGGGTACTTCCTGAATTCCATCATGTTGTCACTTTGTCTAGGTCTCCTGATGTTCTGGTCTTGCACGTGGACAGTAACGACCTAGGTGACAGACCTTTTCGGAACTTATCAAAGACTTTAAATATGAGTGGAGGGAGGTTGTTCAGTTAAAGGGCTCAACAGAGCGCGGATCAGGGTTAACTGGGTGATCTTGGCTTTTATGGCTTGGAATGGGGACATTTTTGTCAGGCATTTTGACCTGGAGTATGGTCAAGGAAATTTTTGGTTCGATAACAGGATCCGTTTTAATGCGGTGGGGATAGATGTGAACTCTGAGGATTCAGGAGGGTATTATGAGGGCTCTAAAGGGTTAAAGTTTGTCAGTAAGTAACCTAAACAAACTCTTGTTCTGCTGATAGGTTAATGACTTTAACATGAGGGTATTTTATTTTATTCTACAGCTATGTGGCAGGGATGGGGGGTGAGCAGAAACAAGGGGGAGTTGTTCAGCATTGTTCTTAAAATTCAGAACTGATGATCTGGCTTTCTTTCTATGACCAACAATAAAATACAGATGTATTTGTGTTATTTGCTCAGATCGCTAAACAAAAGGCATTGAAAAAGTTGAGATTATGTTCTGTGTCAGTATATCATAGTGCATTATCTGTCAAGTTAGTCTTTGCTACATCTGTAGTTCTTACTGGACTCTTCTGAGTCTGATTTGGGAAATGGGATATTGAGGCTAACCATAGACTTTGTGAAAAGAGACTTGTATAAGACATGGATAATTTAGTAGTTGCTACTTTATCAACATGATTCAAATGAATATGATTGTCTTGCTTTTGAAATACATTGTGTATATTGTTTCATTGCTTGTATAGAATGGGCTGAAATAGGTGTTCTGTGCCTATTATTCTGCAAAATTATTCATACTATTTATAGGTTCTCAGAAAAAAAAGAACAAAATGTGCTTGGATGAGGCCAGTCCTTGGATTACAATGCCATCATTTAGGATGTGTAATCTTTAAATAAAGCAAAGCTGTATCAGGAGTGATACAGAATGCAGAATGAGGGCAAGATCTCATTCTCTATATGTCAGGTATTGTACAGAACATTGTCTGACAATTTCATTTATTATTCATTTCGTTTGTGCTTCAAAACATGCTTCACATTAACCGCTTGGTTAAATACATACTAAAATCAAATTCAAACTTTTCATTCCTGTACGTTTTTGCAGTATGGCAGAATACATTATCCTGCTGAAAGAGGGTATTGCCACTAAGGAATATCATGAAGGGGTGTACTTGGTGTACAGCAATGTTTAACCCCTTATCAACATTGGACATATGAATATTTTCAGTATGGGGCTATTTAATGGGATCACTCTGCAATCCCACTACATAGAAGACTGTTGTCAGCTGCTAATTGCAGCTGAAACCCACTAGTTACAGCCGGGAATGGAGCTGGCTCTGTTAACTTCTGTTCAACCCTTTAGATGCCGCCGCAATCATTGTGCGCCAACTGCGGCCATGACGATCATGGCTTTCAACACTGCCTGACTCTTTCTAGGAATGCTCTCGAACAGATTCAAGCATGTCACCATAATAACGAATTAAACTTCATGAATTAAACTGTCATGTATTTATTGTGAGTATATAAGACTGTTCTCCCACTATGCACATGCACAGACAAAGAGTGGTAAACCATTGATAAATTTGGAAATGTGTATACTGTTTCATTAAATATTGTCTTCTGAACGGACACAGGGATAATACACAATGGCCCTCACACACTGTCCCATTTTCTTGTGTGCCAGACACCAATGAGATTGTGGAAGGTCGGCTTAGTGAAATCCATCAGTTAGGCTAAATCCCAACTGCATCAGACAAAAACCATCCAAAAGTCAACCGGTTTTTGTCACGTTTTGCGCAAAAAACCATGGTCTGTTCTCTTTTTTTTTTTTTTGCCGTTGGCCAATACAATTGATTGTATGGGAAGACAATGAAAAAACTCAAAGCACCGGAGAATTATACAACATGTGTTATAATACGCTGGTGCCAGAAGACAAGCAGAGAAAAAACAACTTGTGTAGACTACATTTTGTTTTTTTATTAAAGTCTATGGGCTGCCTGAACGACCATATTTGCGTTGATTTTAGAATACTAAAACCGCTGAAAATGTGATCGTTTTGCTATGCCGTGGAGATATGGCCTTACACTCTCTAAAGTAAGTAAACACTGCTCCATCTCATGTTTTATGAGACTGAGATATAAACAGGCCAAGGGATAATCACTTTCTATACCACTGAGGAAGCCTTGTGTACATGGTGGAACGCTTGGGGTCTTGTTTCCCACATGCAGGGCCTACTGAATATTGTTGTTCTCCTGTAACCACCGCTCCATCCTTTTTTTTTTTTTTTTTTTTATACCTTTCTATATTTTTATTGTTGAATTTTCTTTGTTGTTTTTGATATAAGGGTATAGTAAAGAGTCACTTTATAATAATTTGCACTTTCATTAGTATTTGTATTGTTTTATGTATTCAGAGACATTACAGAGGGCTCTTATTCCTGTACATGTTTGTTTAGTCCCTAGGATCTAACAAGGACTGTGGCAAGTGTATATTGGTCTTAATTGTTTTTATGGGGTTTAGTCTGTGTTTGCTTTGGATTTTGTATTGCCTAACAAAGATCTCTTTTTATTTTCTATATTTGTGATGTGCAGCTTTCTTCACATGTGTCTTTCCTTTGTTGTATATACTGTATACTATTCACATGTGTGCTAACATTCATAAATAATTGTCTGGTGCAAGTAGTTTTTGTTCATTTTTAAGATTTGAGTACTGACTGCACCAGGGACTACATGGATCCTCTGTGCCCCCACATGCACTGTAGGTTTTGTTTCTTAGGCTAAGGCCATACTGCACAGGACAAAAAACTCATCGAAAAACAAAACCTAAAAACCACTTTAAACCTGCATATTTTGTCAGCATTTTGTCCAAATCAGCTGGGTTTCCGACTGTTTTGTGTGTGGTTTTAAGTTTTTTGTTGAGGTTTTGGTGTGGCTTTTTTTGGGCAGTTTTTTATGCAGCCTATGTGAAAAGTTCTCAAATTTTCAGAGGTTTCTAAATACTAAAAACCACTGAAAATCTGACGGAAAACCTGTGCTGTGTAGACATAGCCTTACACTGCATCTCCATTGCTCAAGTATATATGAAAGTCCCTTGATGCGCAGTGTAGCACACCATAAAAAAGTAATGAGACTACCCCCCATCATAATGTGACATCTTCCTAATTCTAATTCCTAATTCTTCTGCCTGGCCATTATTTTCTTCAATTCTGCTGGGATAGCATGTGGGGCAAGCATAAATAATGAAAATGCGGTGCTCTTATTCACCACCCCCAATGTTTTTCTGCTGGTTGGTCAGATAGTGTTAAGTATTATTTGCCAAGATAACAGTAAACTGACTAAAAAATAAATTAAAATAATGGAAGCGTCCCTTTCAAACATGTCCACCTGGCAGAAAATGTATTAGTTAATGGTCCAGCACTGCTCCTTTATTTCTTAAGATAAGCAAAGCAAACAAAACATTGTACTGTCAGTAATGAAGATAAACTCACCTTCGTCCAGGATAAATAGAGCTGTTCATGTAGTTACAATCTCTTCCTCTCCAGTGATATCCTCGCAGTGACTGCAGATAAGTATGTACCAGTTTATCAGTGAAACATTAGTGTTAGGTAAAGCACCTACATCAGCAGTTTATGATAGATGCTGTGATTTCTGTGTGTGGTTTGAGTTGAATTGTCGTTTCAATGCCCTACACCCACTCAGCTCTTCAATGACATAGGCTGCCATAAAAGGTACATATTTGTGCTGTTGTTCTCAGGCGAACAGCTGTGGGGAATATGAATTCCATGCAGCTGTTTGGCACTATTACTTCATTACTAGTAGTTGTAGAGCGAGTAATTCTGAAAATAGATAGATAAATATCTTTGATTTAGTTTTTAGTATTTAAAGGGGTTGTCTCACTACAAGGATTACTTTTTATGTTAAAGGTTTTGCAAAAACTAGTCACTTTGCAATATGTGTCCATTAATAGTGTGCTACCTATTCTGAGATATCTCCTCTTGTATGGGCTGCATCAGCTCCTCAGGTCGCTATAGCTACAGACCTGTTTGATCTCTCCTGATAGGCTGCCAGCGCTGGTTGCTATAGCTACAGACCTGGCTTCTACTGCAGCCTAGGTGAAGCCAGTAAACTCGCCCCTGAATTCAAAATGAAACCAAGAAAACAGGACCGAAGTAAGATGAATCAATGTAGTGAGACAACCCCTTTAAGTACAATTTTTAAACAAAAAATTGTTACAGAAAAGTACATAAAAGTGTGTGTATGCACACTAAGGGCAACATGTATGAAAACTGTCTAGGTCTAAAACTTTCTTTGTTGCCCATAGCAACCAATCAGAGCTCCCTTTTATTGTTTTCTGAGCACTATAGGAAATGAAAGTGGGGCTCTTGTTGGTTGCTTTGGGCAAAAAAGAGAGTCTTAGACCTAGATAGTTTTCATACATGTCCTAAGCAATACCACAATAGATCAGACAGATAGTAAATGTAGTTTCTCCTTGGGAGATTTATAGACCTTGAAATGCTCCCCTTGGAAAATAAGATATGGAAATGAGCTTTCCTTATCCTAGTCAGCACTGCAACCAGACACAGATCATCTGTTCTATTGCTTACTAAAGCTGCTGCCCAGCATGTGAAACACAATCCCTCCTGAGACAGAGAGGGAGGACAGCCAAAGTGCAGAGAAGATTAGTTATGTCATATACATCAGGGAGATAGAGAAAGAAGATAACTATGTTTAGTCTACTGAAATTCACCCAAGCAAGGGATAAATAACATTAGCCTAGTCTTGTGACTGCACCTGAAACTGGTGTTTCTGCTATAGACAATTCATTGATAACTAATTATAAGACATTACTCATGAGTTTAAAGAGTTAGAAAACCACCCTGTCTATGCAAGAGATCTGGACCTCTGTATCAGAAAAACTATGTTACAAGCCTAGTAAAGATATATTATGAAATTAATCTTGAAGATGGCATTACACTTAATGCATATGTTAGAATATGAAACAGAAAAAAAATGTTTAAGTACACAAAATAAATATAATCACTGACTTACAGGAAATCCACTAAAGTTATCCTGGTCATAGTCTTCAGCTGGCACAGACCTAGGAGATTATAATAATCCTTAATCGGTGCAGAACCGTATGGTAATTATGTACATACATTTAGCCTTAAACTTATATCATTGTTTTGCTGCAATAGGATGTCCATATTTCATGATTTAGAAATTCAAGTTCAAATTATGTTTGATTGTAAAATATTATATTTTTTAACTCCCAAAGAAAAGGTTAACATAATATGCTTCTTATGTCAGACGGAATGTCTTTATTGAATTAAAAGGGTTTGGACCATGAATAACATTTATCTCCTATCCACAGGATATATGATACATGCCTGGTCAGTGGGGTTATGACTGCTGGCACCACCCCTAATCTTAACAAATAATTTAAGAGATTGGAGAACTTGCCCACTGCCACGTTTACTGTCAATAGCCCCAGTGAAGATATCCAAGAGATTTACTTGGTTATCTTCAGAAGTCTCATAGAGAGTGAATGAAGCAGCAGTGTGCAAGTGCAACTGTAGCTGGTTTTGAGAACACTAATCAGTGGGGGGTCCCAGCAGTTGGAACTTGACTCTTAAGACATTTGCCTCCGATCCCATAAGTAGGAGATAAATGTTATTCACCCACTGCTGTCCATAGTTCTATAAAAATATTATGGGGGGCAATTAGGTGAGTAATTACAGGAATCAGTGCCAGGCAGCTGCCGCTAAAGCAAGTAACATAGGTGCTTATGATAGTTGTACGTTATAGAAGTCATTAGTTGTACTGTATATTGATACTGTGTCATTAGTGTATGATTTTTATCTTCCACTAACTCAAGACAGAAAGTGCTTTCCTTCACTATGAATTTATTTGTGTTTACATGACCAGATAAGGAAATTGCAATGCAGTGTCAAGATCATATCCGTACATAACATGCATAATCAATGCTGCAGGTAAAGGATGTATATTTTTTTTAACACAGGCAGCACAAAGACTAAATGGTTTCTTATATTTAATTGCCCTATAATGGGCTCTATAGCCAAGTGTAACCTAAAAAGTCATCTACTCTTAAAAATTGTCTTAAAATAACTTTTCCTCTAGTGTATGAAGAATACCATCTGCACAACATGACATAAATTAGACATTTATCTGATTCCAGATACAAAATTGCCTTGTGCAAATTTGTTTTTCAGTTCAATTTTCCCTATTTAGACACATGGAGTGAGAAAAGAAAGTGGTAAATTAGGTAATAAAGAAATATAAAAGACGTATTATAATTATCTTCCGTACATAGATGACAAGATTGACTGAACAAGCATCAAAGTGGTTGGAGTACATTTCACACATTTTAAACAATCACAATTCCGTTAAAGCTCTTGGCTGCTTAATGAATTGCTGATGTCCTATGCAGTGGTCTGGAAGTAACACATACTGTATGACAAACACTATTGTGCTCAGGAGTTAATTGTTAATGTTAATACTCACGAGTCTATACTTTTGCAAATCATTCTAAATAGCGGAAGTGAACACATCTTCAATAGAACTTCTGAGAAAGTTTCATAGTTCTGCTGTAAAATGGAAAATATTCAATAGTGTTATTGAGGAATATGGATACATGTAAACTTATTGTCACTACAATACACATTTTTCACTGGGTGACGGGTTTTTACGTTATACCAGACTATCTTCTTTGACTTGTAGTTTAATAAACCCTTGTTTTATAATTAAAGATTAGTGTCTTCATTTTTCAGGTCTGACATTGCATTCACAATTGGTGAACAAAATTACATTTAATTGAAACTTTTGAGTCCCTTTTCTTTCAGAAGATGTAAGAGTCGGAATTTTAAGCAAAACAACTCTTTCTATCCCTGGATCTGTGCTATGGATACACATTGCATTGACTTCTGCAGTAAAAATTAAAGAAAGCAATCAAAAGAGCACTATAGAGTGTCATAGCACACATTTGAAAGCAAAATCGAGATGCAGGATGATTTTCTCTAGATTATTCCACTTGTAAAATTGTTATGCCCAAATCAAACAGAATAAAAAAGGTTTAATGAAGGACATAAAAGTACAGAAATGTACTTAAATCTATTCTAATGCTCCCCAAATGATGCCATCTTAACTTAATAATTGTTATGTTCATTATCTTGCCCAGCTGTGTGTAGCACCATTGTTTTGATGTTGCCAGGGCTTGGTGTGGGTGGAATTGCCAGTGTGAAGGACTACAGTTCCCATGACTCTTCTTCCCTTTTACAGACATTGCCTCTATTTACTGCAGACTGCTAGTCCTCAATGTTAAGGTGTAAGGCAGTGTTTCTCAACTCCAGTCCTCAAGACCCACCAACAGGTCAAGTTTTCAGGATTTCCTCAGTATTGCACAGCTTATATAATTAGCATTGCACAGGTGATGTAATTATTGTCAGTGCTTTCTGTGGTAGATCCTGAAAACCTGACCTGTTGGTGGGTCTTGAGGACTGGAGTTGAGAAACACTGGTGTAAGGTAATGTTGTAATATAATAATCTTTAGAAACAACACTGACACATTGCTCTAGTGCTTCTATAACTCAATTGATTACTGTACTACCTTCAGTTAAGCACATGAAAAGCTTTCCTCCATGAGTCAGGCAACAGTGGAGATGAACTTATATGTTAAAGACAACCTGTAATATCTCTTGCCATTTTTTTTTTTAAATAATTACTTGTGTTCCATGTGACATAACAATTATTATAAGGCTGTGTATACACAGCAATGTTAAAATGGCATTTTAACATCGCTGGACTGCGGGTTTTTGGCAAAGTTTGTGCTAAAAACCATGGTCAGTTTTTGGATTTGGCATCGGCTCTGTACATTGAATGTACGGGAATCTGATGGCAATCCAAAGGAAGATACTGCATGCTTTAAAACACCAGATTTAAAAACCGGGAAAAATCCGTGCTGTGTAGATTTTATATTGCTGTATATGCAGCACTGGTTACAGTTGGATTTTCGGTCGAAATACTGAAACTGCCGAAATTCCGACCAAAAACCAGTGCCGTGTAGACATAACCTATCTCAGTGCCATTTCTCAGTTGTTTCTTCTAGAAAATGTATTACTGAATCAGATGGAAGTTATTCCAGTTTTTAAATGGGTGTGTCCCTGTATACACTGATTGTTAGCACTGATTGGGCAATGTCAGACAGTCCAGACATACATCTAATCAGTAAGACCCATCTGACAGATTGGTAATGAATTTTTAGAAGGAATAACAAAGGAACCATGCAACAAAGGGAATTTAGGAAAAATGCTTCACAACTGTTTTTGTGTTTTTACAGAGAAGTATTTACTAAAACAGACATGTCCGAAATGGCTACTTAATGGTGATTTAAAAATGCAGAGGGCGACATGTCCCATTAGGGCTGTGCATTTTTTTGTGTATTTTGCGCCAAAAAAATGTTGATGTCCTATTCTCTATATAAATGAACTGTAGTACACCAAAACTGGGCACACCAGGCATGACATTTGAATGTCTAAAGTAGGCGGATCAAATATGCTAGCAATGATATGCTATATACCTAAATTACGCTATGCGCCTAGAATAGGCGCGTCAATTATACTATGCAAGGAATGCCACACACCAGAGTTTTGACAGGTTCATTCATTCATGCGCATTATACACTCATTTAATGCGCCTTAAGGCGCCTCTTTTCTGACATGTTGCCCAGAGTGTCACATAAGGATATGACTCCATCTGGTTTACACAGATGCTGCAGCTACAGACAGTAAACTATTTGTACTTACATTTTAAAGACTGGAAAACCCTTTAAATATTTGATAAATCGGGAGACAATCTTATTAATGAAGCTATTTTATGGGATTAATTAAACAAGATATTGACTGGCTATATGCAAATATGTATAAACATGCTTATAAGAAGAGAACAGAGACTGCTATGCTCAAGATAAGTAGGTACGGTATTTAGCTTTACTTGCCTATTATCATAGAAATCAATTGTTTTCTTATAGACTTACCATATAGTTAGACTTTCTCACTATCTTTTCAGCTTGCTTGATTGTTCGTTTTAGCCCCAGCTATAAAAAAAAAAAGTTCAATAATGTATATTTGCAAGAGTTTAAAAAACAAGACAAAAAACTTAATATATTGATTGACCTTTGGTTTGTGCATAACCTTGTTTAGGGTGTTTTCATATTTTTTTTTTTTTTGCAAAAATGCACAGCTTTATACTGTTTTTATTGCTGTGCATTTGTGCTAAAAAAAAACCGCACCAAAAACGCACTGTGTGAAAGCACCCTTAATTTTCAAATTGTAGTTGATTTGATTAAGCATAAATACTGTGTTTATTATTATTTTTATTAATTTATTTCAAGCGTTTCTGGGAAATGCTTAACTGAGCACAAAGGTAAAAAAAAATCTTTTTACTCCATCAAACCCAGGAATAAAAATACTTTTTTTCACCTTTCAACTATGGGAGTGCTATAGCTTTTCATTTGTATATGTGGATGAAATTGTTGACCATGTTTTTATTACTGTCACCCTTCACATCTTTTCTATTGAAGTACTGCTCTTCTTGTTTTTTTTTTTTTTATATATATATATATATATATATATTTTATAATATATATATATATATATATATATATATATATTATATATAATATATATGGCATCTCACAAAAAGTAAGTTGACCCCTCACATTTTTGTAAATTTTGCATTACACCTTTTCATGTGACAACACTGAAGATATCTATAATTACTATTTTGCCATAGGCAAACTTAAACTCTATCAGTTCTCTATTTATTTGACAAATTGGGAGGTGTGTATATTGTTTCTGTGAATGAGGGGGTTGTTGGCAGCTGAGTCATGTGATGTATGCACTCGCGTTGTTGTGGCGAGATGCAGCTCGAGAGTGGATTACCATCTATTCATGTATACATTTATTTATATATAGATTTGTTGTTTCTGCTCGCTGCGTAGGTTTTGTGCTGGCCTTGAATACAATGTATGCAGTGCAGATGTATGCAGATGCAATAGAGTATTAATGCACTAACAATTTTGCATGATCCCATCGTGATGTAATGAATTAGGTGGCTAGCCGTGACCTGTAAGAAAGCATATATTAAACTACAAAATTCAATACCAACAGAGAATTTAACCATATATCACTGCAAAATTATAATCCCTGTTAAAACTTAACTTTTACTAGTATACCCTAAAAATATGTGACTTAAACCCCTATACATTACCAACACATACCATTATAGTGCAATATCCCCAGGGCCGCCATTAGGGGGGTAGAACCCCTACTGCCGTATGGGGCCCGGCCAGAATGTGAAGCAAGGGGGGGCCCGCCGTCGCCGGCAGGCCCCGCCCCCTTGCTTCACAGTAATGGTACAGAGAGCAGACCTACGGTCTAATCTCTGTACCATGTGAATCAATCTGCTGTCGGGAGGGGGCCCGCGCTGCAAGTTAAGTTAAACACAATAGGTTTACATTACACAGATTGAGTTTCCTTACTTCTGCATCAGCTCCTGCACGAACGGAGCAGTCGCCCCTCCTCCTCCCTCTGGCTGCCTGCAGATCAGTGACACCCCGCCCACAGGGCGGGTCTCACTGATTACATTAGATGATGTCACTGGCAGCCAGAGGGAGGAGGAGGGGCCGACTGCTCCATTCGTGCAGGAGCTGATGCAGAAGTAAGGAAACTCAATCTGTGTAATGTAAACCTATTGTGTTTAACTTAACTTGCAGCGCGGGCCCCTGTTTTTATGGCAGGCCACTTTAAAGTCCTGTGGGGGCCGCACTGAAGGGCCCCAGGGATATGGGGCCGGACTGAAGGGCCCCAGGATGTGGGGGCCGCACTGAAGGGCCCCAGGGATGTGGGGGCCGCACTGAAGGGCCCAAGGGATGTGGGGCCAGACTGAAGGGCCCCAGGCATGTGGGGCCACACTGAAGGGCCCCAGGATGTGGGGGCCGCACTGTAGGGCCCCAGGGATGTGGGGGCCGCACTGAAGGCCCCCCAGGATGTGGGGGGCAGCACTGAAGGGCCCCAGGGATGTGGGGGCCGCACTGAAGGGCCCAGGGATGTGGGGTCCCCACTGAAGGGCCCCAGGGATGTGGGGGCTGCACTGAAGGACCCCAGGGATATGGGGGCCGCACTGAAGGGCCCCAGGGATGTGGGGGCCGCACTGAAGGCACCAGGCATGTGGGGGCCCCAGTGAAGACCCCAGGGATGTGGGGGCCCCAGTGAAGGCCCCAGGGATGTGGGGGCCCCACTGAAGGCCCCAGGGATGTGGGGGCCGCTGTGTAGGCCCCAAGGATATGGGGGCCGCAGTGACGGCCCCAGGGATTTGGGGGCCGCACTGAAGGCCCCAGGGATGTGGGGGCCCCACTGAAGGGCCCAGGGATATGGGGGCCCCGCTCAAGGTCCCTGGGATTTGTGGGGCCCAAACTGAAGGCCCCAAGGATTTGCTGGACCCTGCTCAAGGCCCCTAAGATTTGTGGGGTCCCATAAATCCCAGGGGCCTTGAGCGGGTCCAGCAAATCCCAAGGACCTTGAGTGGCTCCACATGGCTGAGGGAGAGGAGGCCCTTGAATGAGCCCCACACAGCAGGGGAGGTAGGGAGACTTGAGTGGGGCCCCACTCAAGTTTCCTCCATGTGGGGCCCCACTCAAGTTCTCTCTCTACCAACAGGGGGCCTATTACCTGGCTACCTACCTACGAGGGACTCTATAAAACTAACAACCAGTGAACCAAAGGGGTAATTATTACTATTTGGGGCACTATGGATGGGGAGTTTGTACATAGGGGGTAGATACCGGTGAGATTATGATAAAGTGAGGAGTCTCAGGTGTTTGTGTTGTGAATTCTGCAGGGACGAGTCGTGGCCAGGAGAAGTCCTCATGGTGACCTGGACCGGATGGAGAAGAAAAGGGAACGTGAACAACTTTATCAGATGTCACCTGTGAGTCACTAAATGTAACTGCACTGTAATCACTTGTATCTGCCACTATGGGCCACATGTAGGAAAACTGTCTAGATGTAGGACTTTTCTTTATGCCCATAGCAACCAATCAGTGCTCCACTTTTCTTTTTTATAGTGCTCTGAAAAAATAATGCTGGGAACGCTGACTGGTTGCTGATGGCAACAAAGTGAGATTTAGACCTAGACAGTTTTCATACATGTCCCCCTATATAGTCAGTGTATGGTGGTAATATTGGTGTTATTGTATTGGATTATATTCAGTAACAGTATGGTGGCATTATTCTGCATCTCTATAGTGGAGTTATGTGCTGATGATGTTGTGGTATTACTTTGTCTTTGCATATTGTTGTTGTTAATGGTAAAATCGGCCTTAGTACACTGGTTTAGTCAGTAACATTATAGTGGTATAAGTCACCATAAAAAGTGATATGAGGCGGTATTGTATTAATTGGTATTTTGTTTGGTTATATTGGTCTTGGTATGCTGGGTTGGTCAGAATATCGTGGTGACATGTGGTATTTACTGGCCCTTGTATACATACTGACCCACACAATATAGATAAACTGTATGCTGGAAAATTCAGCAAGAACTCAGTCCAAAGACAACGGCGCAATTGCATCTCTTTTTTTTCTGGGGTTGGATTGTAGGACGTGGTTGGTGGGGGCGGGGCAATTGGGTTGACAGGGGGCGGGATTAACAGGGGGGCCCAGGCGCTTTAGCTGTAGGGGGCCCTGAAATTTCTGATGGCGGCCCTGAATATCCCTACTATTATCTGTCAGCGGGGTTATCGCCCCGAAAAAGGACGGCTCCGCTTAGATGACAGACAATATAATTGTGTGTATGTAGCGTCTGAACATGTATCCCCAGCTATCCCGACGCGTTTCCCCCTTTAATATAGGGTTCATCAGGGGATCCAAGAAACACTTGCTGTAGAATCAAATATTATAACGCTATATACAGCATGTTGCGACCTTATTATATCTGATAGAACAATATACTTAGCTTAATGCTGCCAGGTATGGTTGCTGATGACCCTCGCAGCGCTTTGATATGCTGGCACCCAGGATGTAAGAGAGACAGAGCTAATCACCTCCGTTCCCCTATAAATACCTTGAACGGCCCCTATAATGTATAATAATAACGGCCACACCTTACCCCCCAAACTTATAGGGTTAGTAATATCGCCTACCATTGCCGGGTTCCGTCCAGTGTGCGCACATCCGGGAAAAGGACCCCCTCCCCGCACGTGCGGCGCCCCCCGATGAATAGGCGCATGTCAAATTCCATTTTATTCGGCGACAAACACCCCCCGGACCTGAAGTGCGCATGCCCGGATGTATGCCCAAACAGCCATCCCGAAAAAAACCCTGCAACGAATGCTATTCATTTAGTTCCGCCTTATTACAATCCTTAAGGGGTTTTGGCATAAAATAGACGGGTAATCTTCATTATAACGACTTTTAAACCTCTAACCACCAAGAATTTTTCAATTTTTTAACATTTGTGATTGGGCAAATACGGGGCCTATAAAAGGGGGCAAAACATTCCGTCCCGCTGACATAAATTACAACTGTAGGATTCTGAAACAAAAAAAAAATTTTAAATTAACTGAATTTATTTTGTGGTCTCTTTTAAAAAAACCAATGGTCCTCTGTGAGAGAAATGACAAAGCCGTTGAAAAACCCCAAGGTGATGTAATTCGGGTTTTAATCAAAAACCCCAAATTGTAGAGTCTCATTGAGGCCCTTTTTGGAAACCGACCCACCGGTAAATCCATTGGGCCTCTTTATATAAGTTTTCGTCTATCCCATTCCCCCCCCGGGGAGGGTCTCAAAACTTCTAGAATCAAAAAACCGGGGATTCCCATTCCCTTTATAGTTCCCAAACATTCTGCTACTGGAGAAAATCTCTCCTATTTCCACATCCCCCAATTTTTTTCCCCACCTTTCTTTTAAAACATTCTTTTGGGGTTTTCCCATAAAATTGAGTGGGAAAGGGGCATGTAACAATACACTACCCCTTTCTGCCTACATTACGAAGCCCGAATGTGAAATTTTTTTCCCTTTGGGAGGCCTTTTAAAAAACTTGGTCTGTTGTATGTATGGACAGCCACCACTCGTCCCATTTAAACATACCAAACGGTTTTCTTTCTAGCCAGTACCTTGCAGGGCAATGTGTAAGTGGCTATGGACCAATCTATTTTGAGGATCTTCCTTTTCATATGTTTCAGAGGACGTGAGGGGAAATATCCCCCTAATCCGATCCAAGGGAAAAATCCCCCAATATTTTTGTAAGATAGAATCACTCTTTGGGGTTTTTATCATCGAAAGTTGCCACTAGGCCCCACCTCCTTTTTTTCCCTGTCCTCCTGGATCTATTTGTAACAAGTTGTTCATCCTGTTTTTGTGCAGCAGGAAAGCAGAATCCAAAACCCTGGGGATATCCCCATTCAGAAACCCTTTTTCAGCATGTATGACTGTCTCCTAAATCCCTTTTCTGGAAGTTTTTCTTGACTCGCAAGAACTGACCTTTTGGTATCCCTCCCCTTTTACAGGGGTATGGGATATAACCGCCCAAAGCAGCAGCTTTGGTTGCTGTGGGGTTTTTTTACATGTCTATGGATATTACCATTCGTGTCTTTAATAATTAGGACATCCAAGAAAGGGGGCCCCCTCTCCGCATTCAAAAGTGAAATGCATTCCCATTATTTTGTTAAGTTGTCAACAAACCCCCAAAACCACATCTTCTGCCCTCCCCAAGGATGATAGTCATCTATGTACCCCCCCAGAATAAAAAAATGGGGGGGGCCCCTGACATCCCCTGGTTGGGACACCAAGGGGCCTCCCACCAGCCCAGGAACAAATTTGCATATCTGGGAGCGCAAGGGGCTCCCCCATTGCAGTGCCCCTGAGCTGGGGGAAGGTCTTGGTGCAAAAGAAAAAATAATTATGTCTTAAAACAAAATCCAGTACCCTGATCACAAAGGCATTATGAGCCTGAAATTCTGTGCTCCTTGTAGACAGAAAATATTTCACTGCCTGGATACCTATATCATGTGGTGTATTACTGTACAGACTTTCCACATCTATAGATCCCAACAGTACATCCTTATTAACCGAAATCCCATCAAGTCTGCGCAAAAGGTCAGAGGTGTCTCTTATGTAGGATGGTAATGTAGTGACAAAATCCTGTAAGATGTTATCTATGTAAATTCCTACATTCGGGCGTAATTGATCCCACACCGAAACTTTTGGGTTTCAAACCTTTTTAACGGGAACAGCCCTTATGGATCTTAGGTACTGAGTAGAACGTGGGTACTTGAGGGTTAGATGGCATCATGAATTTAAACTCTGTATGCGATATCAAGCTCATTTCCAATCCTTCTATAAGTAGTGTCTCTAATTCCGTAGCAAAAGTTGTTGTAGGGTCTACAGGTAGTATATCATAACACATTCGTTTCCTTTAAGGAGGCAATTACACATCTGTTTATACATGTCAGGTTTTTAATATGACTATTTTTTCCCCCCTTATCTGAGGGTTTAATGATTATTGACTTTTCCCGTTCAAGTGCAGCTAGTGCTTGTAATTCTTCTCTATTAAGATTATTATAAAATGGTAGCCTCTGTTCACTTAGATGACGAAGTTCTTTGGAGACTATTTCTAGAAACAAGTCAATCTCATGTGTGTCTAACTGGTTTGGGGGCATTCTCCTGCTCTTTAACTTGAGTTTGGTTTGTCCCTCTCTCATGTCTTCCTCATCCCTAGTTGGATCAAATAAGTGTTTGGACCTACTATAAGGTCTGAGCTCCAGCAAGGTTTCTACTTGGTGTCATGCTCGCTTACCCGAAAATCATCAGATTCACCTAATGATGCTTCAAATCTTCCAAGTTGGGAGGGATGTAAAAAATGGTAGATTTTAAATGATGCATCACATCACACAACTTAATAAGAACCATTAATACATATGTCATCCTGTTTTCTGTACATTTCATGCTGTATTATGATTGGTACCTACACTGGGTGATCAATGCAAACCTAAGGTTTTTGTACAGGAAGAGTCACTTAAAAGAGGCCAGATTATTTTGCTGTAAATCCCATTAGAATGAAGCAATGTGATAGAAAAAAAATATTGAGGACAGTGAATGTTTGTGCCCCGTTTTATAGGCCCTGTATTATGCCCAACTCACAAATGTATAAATATTGAACATTCATTGGTGGTATAGAGGCTTAACAGTCGTTATAATGAAGATTACCCAGTCTATTATTGCTAATAAGGCGGAACTAAATAGAATAGCATTCGTTGCTGGGTTTATTCTCGCCGGACTGGCTGTTTCCGGGCAGTACATCCGGACATGCGCACTTCAGAGTCCGGGACGCTGTTTGTCGCCGACATAAGATAGGAATTCTGACATGCGCACTATTACATCCAGGACGCCGCACGTGCCGGCAGAGTCCTTGCCCGGATGTGCGCACACATGGACAGGAACCCGGCAATAGGTAGGAAAGATATATACTAACCCTATAAGCTTTGGGATAAGGTAGTGGGCGTTATTATTATACATTATAGGGGCCGTTCAAGGTATTTATAGGGGAATGGAGGTGATTAGCTCCGTCTCCCTTACATCCTGGGTGCCAGCATATCAAAGCGCTGCGAGGGTCATCAGCAACCATACCTGGCAGCATTTAGCTAAGTATATTGTTCTATCAGATATAATAAGGTCGCAACGTGCTGTATATAGCGTTATAATATTTGATTCTACAGCAAGTGTTTTTTGGATCCCCTGATGAACCCTATATTAAAGGGGGAAACGCGTTGGGATATCTGGGGATACATGTTCAGACGCTACATACACACAATTATATTGTCTGTCATCTAAGCGGAGCCATCCTTTTTCGGGGCGATTACCCCGCTGACAGATAATAGTAGGGACATTGCACTATAATGGTATGTGTTGGTAATGTATAGGGGTTTAAGTCACATATTTTTAGGGTATACTAGTAAAAGTTAAGTTTTAACAGGGATTATAATTTTGCAGTGATATATACTGTAAGAAAGCATCTTTAATGGGGAAGGTGGGAGATGAAACTGCAGGAGGGAGGGCGGGTTAACCATAGGGCCTGCAGCTTTATTAAAATGAATATGTAAATTAGATATACAGGAGAAGTGCTTTATGGGAAGAGACTAGGACAATATAGGACAGTACAATGGAGTTTATATGACAATAGTGTACAGTACAATGGAGTTTATATTCCCAATGAATATGCATATTAGACATGGAGGAGAAGGGGTTTATGCGAGTTGATAAAGCTGGTAGTGTGCTGTGGAACGTAACACCTATTCTATTTAGTCCGTTCTAGGTGAGCCACGCAGAGGCAATAATATGAGAGAGATGGGACGGAAGCCCATCACAGTCAGGGCTGAAATGTCTATTGATACAATACGCGGGCAGTACGGTAAGAGGGGGCACAAGCCCGCCATGGAGATGGTGAACTTGTCTGAGGACTGTTAGTTATGGGAGTATGGTGGCAGCTTTAGCAGCACATAGTATTAGTGTGTGTGCAGGAGAGTGGAAGGGGGAGTGGGTTTTGTGGATTCTCTGATGGCTAATTGGTGAGCACCTGAATAGGGTGTGTACCTAACATGATATAAAAGGAAGTGAGCTTAGACCACATGGGACCGGACCTCTAACCCCTGATGAAGCCAGGTTAGCTGGTGAAACATGTCGGGGAGGTCAGGCATGACGTTTTAAATTGTGATTTCTCACCTCTGTCTATAAGTGCCACCCGCTGCAGAGGGTGTCAAAAGGGAGCCTTATTTGTCCTGTGTCCATTAGATTAGGGACGATTGCCCAAGTAGGAGGCTTGGGATCCCTCATTGGAGTTAATAATTTGCTGTATATATAAGGCTTTCCTGTTGGTAGGTGGGGTTCCACCAGACTTGATAATGGAAAAGGAGCTATTCCTTCCTTCAGAAGTAGAAAGGGTTAAATGGTGAGGTTAGAAATCAGGTTTTTAAATAGTGTGTATAGAGGTTAAGAGTTATACATAATAAAAGTTACGTTTTAGTTTTTATAGATAGAGAACTTATAGAGTTTAAGTTTGCCTATGGCAAAATAGTAAATATAGTGATCAGAAGTCACTCTCTGTTCTCTTGTGAGATTCCCTTTTTTTGGAGACTATTAAACACTGAAGATATGACACTTTGGTACAATATAAAGTAGCCACTGTACAGTTTATATAACAGTGTAAACTTGGTGTGCCCTCAAAATAACAACACACAGCTATCAATGTCTAAACCACTGGCAACAAAAGTGAGTACACTCCTAAATGAAAACGGACAAATTGTGCCCAAAGTGTCAATATTTTGTGTGATCACCATTATTTTCCAGCACTGTCTTAACACTCTTGGGCATGGAGCTCACTAAAGCTTGACAGGTTGCCACAGGAATCCTCATCCACTCGTCCATGATGGCATCACAAAGCTGTTGAATGTTATAAACCTTGCGCTCCTCCATCTTCTGTTTGAGGATGCCTCATAGAAGCTCAACAGGGTTTAGGTCTGGAGACAAAATTGGCCAGTGCAGCACCTTTACCTTCATTTTCTTTAGCAAGGCAGTGGTCGTCTTGGAGGTTTGTTTGGGGTCGTTATCATGTCGAAATACTGCCCTGCGGCCCAGTTTCTTGAGGAAGAGGATTATACTCTTCTTCAGTATGTCACAGTACATGTTGGCATTCATGGTTCCCTCAATAAACTGTAGGTCCCCACAGCCAGCAGCTCTTATGCAGGCCCAAACCATGACACCCCACCACCATGCTTGACTGTAGGCAAAACACACTTGTCTCTGTACTCCTCACCAGTTTGCCACCACACACTTCACACCATCTGAACCAAATAAGTTTACCTTGATCTCATCAGCCAACAGAACATGGTTCCAGTAATCCATGTCTTTAGTCTGTTTGTCTTCAGCAAAAAGTTTGTGGACTTTTCTTCTGGGACGACAGCCATGCAGACCAATTTGATTCAGTGTGCGGTGTATGGTTTGATAACTGACAGGCTGTCCCCCCCATCCCTGTAATTTCTGCAGCAATGTTGACAGCACTGAAATGTCTATTTTGAAAAGACAATCTCTGGATATGGCACTGAGCACGTGCACTCAACTTTTTTGGTCCACTATGGCAAGGCCTGTTCTGAGTGGAACCGGTCTTCTTAAACTGCTGTATGGGCTTACAATTGTCCTGACTATGAGTTATAGCTGTAACATATAAACATTCATCAATATGCACATTACCCACAGCAGGGGCATTGTCCCGTTGTGTAACCAATCCTAGAGTCTCACTCACATTAGGACATTCCTCTGAATTAGTGAACAGTACCTGTAGGGAATCCCATGTGTTAGTTGCTTGGATTGCATCCAGTGGGGGTTCAAGAACATAATTAATCTCCATCTTGCCTAGGTCAGTGCCCAACAAAACATTGACAGGGATAGTGTCCAAAATTCCTATTTCTCTCACTCCACTTCTCACCCTCCAGTCCAGGTATACCCTGGTTATGGGAAAAATGGAGCTGAATCTTCCAAATCTGGACAGAAACATTGGTAAATATGTCCTCAGCATTCACCAATTCCGGGCACACCAAAGTCACCTCTGTGCCACTGTCTTTGAAGCCAATTGTAACGTTTTTGCCCACGGTAACAAATTGTAAATTGCGCTGCTTCTTTCTTTCTGCCCCAGCCACAATGTAGATAGAGAGGCCTACCCTGTATGACTTTGTAGGAGTAGGGGCACCCTTCTTCTTGTTGGGGCAAGTGGCACTAGGATGCCCCACTTTGTTACAGGTGAAGCATTTGCACATGTCATTTAGAGGGTATATCGGTCTTGGATCCCCAAGAGAATTAACAGTGAGGTGCCCAGATGATCGATGAAGGAAGGGATCTGCAACAGGTTTACCTGTGGACTCGGACCTTTTCTGGCATCCTTTTGGCAACATATGAGTCTGCCAGCTCTACAACTTGGCCTGCAGTTTTAGGCTTCCTTTCGTAAACGAACTGCCCTACATCCATAGGACAGAGGTGCAGGAGCTGCTCCTTTACCATTAGATACTTTAGGTCATCGAAGCTGGTAACAAAAAGTCCTTGTACAAATACAAGTGTGTCTTACCTATAGTCAAGCATAGTGGTGGGAGTGTCATGGTTTGGGGTTGCATGAGTGCTGTTGGCTGTGGAGAGCTACAGTTCATTGAGGGAACCATGAATGCTAACATGTACTGTGACATACTGAAGCAGAGCATGATCCCCTTCCTTCTCAGCTGCAGGACAGTATTCCAACATGATAACGACCACAAACATACCTCCAAGATGACCACTGCCTTGAAAAGAAAATGAGGGTAAAGGTGCTGGACTGGCCAAGCATGCCTCCAGACCTAAACCCTATTGAGCATTTGTGGAGCATCCTTAAATGGAAGGTGGAGAAGCGCAAGGTCTCTTAACATCCACCAGCTCCGTGATGTCAACATGAAGGAGTGGAAGTGGGTTCCAGTTCAGTGAACTCCATGCCCAAGAGAGTTAAGGTAGTGTTGGAAAATAATGGTGGCCACACAAAATATTGACACTTTGGGAACAATTTGTCTATTTTCACTTTTGTACTCACTTTTGTTGCCAGCGGTTTAGCATTGATGGCCATGTGTTGAGTTATTTTTAGAGCATACCAAATTTACATTGTTATACAAGCTCAACACAGACTGCTTTACATTGTATCAAAGTTTCATTTCTTCAGTGTGTTCCATGAAAAGATACAATGCAATACTTACAAAAAATGTGAGGGGTTTGTATACATATTGTAACAGTCCCGGTCGTAGAAGTGGATCCACTGGACCCCCGCAAGCGATGGTGTAAGCCACGGCAGGGAGCGGAGTTTAAGTAGGTCCCGGTTTTCACCAAAGCCCGGGTGGACTTGCCGCGGCGGGAGTCTACCAGATCGCTACCCCTGACGCGACATGCTTGCGGTGGCAGCCGAGGTATAGCGTGGTACAGAATCGTAAGGCAGGCTCGTAGTCGGGGACAGGCAGGAAGGTCAGGCCAGGCGGCAGAGGTTCGTGGTCAGGAGACGGAGGCAAACAGTATGGTACACGGAAGATCAGAACAAGACTTCAGAAAACGCTTTCTCTATAGGCTAAGGCACTAAAGATCCGGCAGGGAGTGGGCGGAAGCGCCAAAGTAATATAGAGGCAGCCCCGGTAATTAGCCTATTACTGGCGCGCTGGTCCATTAAATTTTACAGAGCCGGCACTCGTGCGCCCTAAAGCACGGGGATGCGCGTGCCGAGCAGCAGGGGACTGCTGACAGACTGGAGTGCGGCCGGGTGAGTACCGGCTCGCAGGGGGACGAGAGGGCCCGTCGCCCGACACCCGGGCAGCGGCGGCACTCGCCCCAGTAGCGGGGGCACCGACAGTGCTGCGACAGCGCCCGCAGCCCGAGTTGCGGCGCCGTTCGCAACACATATATATATATTTATATATCAGTGAATTTCTCAAAAATTTCTCTAAATTTTTTGCAAAAATTATTTTTTTCCGAATTTATCCGCGACATATTGCATTAAAAAATAGCTTTTTCCTGGCTGCAGAGAGCCTGTATGTTGTTGTAGAACATTGTGCCATGCAGAAATATGCATAGAGAGTGTGGTTTGGTATTGAAACAATGCTGTGATTTAATATGACACGCAGATGACAGACGCCGCTCTTATGATTGCTTCACTCTTCACTTATCTGGGCAGTTATGGAGTCAAAACTGACCAAATAACTGAAGTGGGAATGCAGCCTGACAGGGTAATGTAAGTGCCAGCTAGAAAGAACTGAGCAGAGGGCCAAGATCCCACTATAGCATTAAAGAGCGCATTCCTTTTACACCGTCATCAGATGATTCCACAGATCATGACAGAACCTGTCGGCAGTAATTTTACGTTGACGTCACTGATCATTTTGCCCTTCCTTTGATCTGTCAGTGTCCACTTTCAATCGGTCAATAATCCATCAGTATTGCTAAAGCCAAAAAGAAACAGGAGTTGATCCAAAACAGAGATGACAAGTAAATGGAATATTTGCATGTCTTCTGTGTTTTGTATCTACTCCTGCTTTTGGCTACCCAATCATCAGACAATTCTGATGCAAACAAAAGACCATGTCATACTGGCCTTACAGCTTCTCCACTATCAATCGGTCAATAAGCCATCAGTATTGCTAAAGCAAAAAAGAAACAGGAGTTGATCCAAAACAGAGATGACAAGTAAATTGAATATTTGCATGTCTTCTGTGTTTTCCATCCACTTCTGATTTTGGCTAACTAATCATCAGACAATCCTGATGCAAACAAAGGACCATGTCATATTGGCCTTACGGCTTCTCCAAGACACGATCGGTTGTGTTTGTCCTTTTTATTCCTTCTGACAGATTAAGAGAAGAGGAAAACCAAACATAGTGGCAACATTATAGAGTGGTGGAGGGTGGAAACAGCATTAGGAAACCACAGGGTGGTCGAGAGAGAGAGTTGTTAGTTAGCAGCAGCATGAGTAGGCCACAGAGTGGCACAATGACATAGTGTGGAGGTGGCGGCAGCATGAGTAGGCCACAAAGTGGCCCCAATGACAAAATTGTGGAGGTGGCAGCAGCATAAGTAGCCCACAGAGTGGCACAATGACATGGTGCAGAGGTGGTGGCAACATGAGTAGGCCACAAAGTGGCACAATGACAGATTGTGGAGGTGACAGCAGCATGAGTAGACCACAGACTGGCACAATGACACAGGGTGGAGGTGGCAGAAGCATGAGTAGGCCACAGAGTGGCACAATGTCTCCAGTTGGTCAATTAGCCCTGTATCAAATTCCTGCATTCTACTGTCAATTTGTGTGGGGAGAAGGAAGTTGCTCACTGTTGACTTGGAAAGTGGATCAAAGAGGGTGGCCACCCAGTAACTGCTGTTCATTTTGATTGCCTTGATGCATGTGAAATACGCTTTTTTCAATATGACCTTTACTATTGGCGTCTTTTACAGCGGCATGACCCCAAATCCATCACAGATGCCATTAAGAACCCTCAGAATAAAATTTGCAAGAAGAAATATGTATTTGAACCAATATTTTAGTCAACAGGACAATGACTATCGCTGTCCTTTACCGCAGCATGACCCCAAAACCAGCACAGATACCCTTATGGTCCCTCAGAATAAAATTTGCCAGAAGAAATAAGTATTTGAACCAATATTTTAGTGAACAGGACATTGACTATCGCTGTCCTTTACTGCAGCATGAACCCAACACCAGCACAATGCCCTTATGGTTTATAGCAGGAACCTTCTAACCCTGAAGTGTGGAGGTCTGAACAGACCTCCACAGTAGCATAGGTTCCCACCTGAATTTCGGTCACCTTGCTGCGGTAGGTGGGCATTTACAGTTTTGATCAAAAATGTACACTAAGGGCGACATGTATGAATCTTGCCACGTTGGAGCGCACGTTTCCGCCAGTTTTCCGGTGAAATTTGCGCCTGATTTATGTCGGCGCCGGGGCACGCTCATACATGCGGTGTAAAGTCCGCCGTGCCTTGCCAGTGTGTGGGACGCAGTGCGGGACTTAGGCGCAGTGCGGGACTGCACCTAAGATTCGCCGCCTGACGTAGTGCGATCATACATGCCGTGTAAAGTCAGCCGTGCCTCGCCAGTGTGTGAGGCGCAGTGCGGGACTTAGGTGCAGTGCAGGACTGCGCCTAATATTCGCCGTCCGAGGAGGTGCGCTCATACATGCGGGGAAAAATTCACCGCGCTTCGCCAGTGTGTGGGGCGCAGTGCGGGACTGCACCGAACATGTATTCCGATTCGAGACAGGCTGGAAAACAGCGAGAAATCATTAAAGATGTCCATGCGGCATGGAGTATGAATAAAAAAATCGCCTTTATAAAGGTGTAAATATTCTCAGAAAAAGAGCTCAAACCTACTAAAAAAATACATAAATAAAATCACTTTCCAAAAATCAAGAACGGCGCTACATCAGGAATTTGGATATTGGAAATGGCCGGGAAATACAGTAATTCAAATTCTGTAAGCTCTTCTCATTGGTTGGCAGAAGCCAGCCAATCAGAATAGGAGCGACAGGGAACCATTAAAACCTATGGAGAAGTATTGACCAATCAAAATCAAAGGCGGGACAGTTCAAAATACAGTAAAAATGCAGAAAAGAGATTATTGGTTGAGTTAGCGGGGGCTTGGCAATCCTGGCCAATCAGAATAGGAGCAACAGGGACCCATTATAACCTATGGGGAAGTATTGACCAATCAAAATCAAAGGCGGGACAGTTCAAAATGCAGTAAAAAGGCAGAAAAGAGCTGATTGGTTGAGCTAGCGGGGGCTTGGCTATCTGGGCCCAAATCAGAGCGTGAAGCTACTTGTCCATTGAATAAATGGGAGAGATCGGGGCAATGCAATCTCGGCTCTCAGCGCCATGAAGCATGGAGTATTAGTAAATAAATCGTTTTTATTAAGTGTGAAAGATTCTCTGTAAAAGAGCTGAAACCTTCTATAAACATACATAAACGCGTTTGTCGCCGAGACCGGCGCAACATCGAGAATTGCAATATAGAGAATTGCCGGGAAATACAGTAATTCAAAAATTTTGTTAAAACGCTTCTCATTGGTCGGGAGAAACCAACCCAATCAGAATAGGAGCGACAGGGACCCATTATTAGCTATGGAGTAGTATGGACCAATCAAATGAAATGGAGGGACAGTTCAAAATACAGTAAAAAAGGCAGAAAAGAGCTGATTGGTTGAGCCCAGGCGGCAGATATGAATCCACCAATCAGATGTAGTGCGTCTATTTCGAATGGAGAAAGAAGGGCGCCCTAAAAGTTATTACTGTCTATGGGAATATTCTAGTACTGTGATTGATTGGGGGAGAAAGGTCATCCTGTTTAGCCAATCAGCGGGTGAGCTACCTTCTCATAGAGTTCTATGGAGAAAAGAAATGCAGAGCGAGCTCTGTTTGTGATTGGCTAAGTGGAATAAAACTGTACATGTCAGAAATCGAATGATAAGACTCCCGAAGTAGTACTGATGTGTATATAAAATGATCAATAATATGGGGGTAAAAAAAAACAAATATTAATTCAATAAATTCATTTTTATTTCTTTATTTTCATTACACCCATACTATTGATCCTTGGCTAACAAAATAAAAAATATAAATGAATTTATTGAATTAATATATTTTTTTCGTTACCCCCATATTATTGATCATTTTATATACACATCGGTACAACTTCGGGAGTATTATCATTTTATTTCGGCCATGTACAGTTTGATTATAGATTGCATTAGAAAACCCATAAGAGCGTCGCTCGCTCGCTCTCCCATTGGCCCAAATAATCGCGCCCTTTTAAATTAGCCAATCACAAAAAGAGCTCGCTCTGCATTTCTTTTCCCCATAGAACTTATGAGAAGGTAGCTCAGCCGCTGATTGGCTAAGCTGGACGAGCCCTCTTCTCCCCAACCAATCACAGTACTAGAATATTTTCTCATAGACAGTAATAACTTTAGGGCGCCCTTCTATCGCGCCCTTTTTCTCCATTCAAAATAGACGCACTACATATGATTGGTGGGTTCATATCTGCCCCTTGGGCTCAACCAATCAGCTTTTTTTTCTGGCTTTTTTACTGTATTTTGAACTGTCCCTCCGTTTCATTTGATTGGTCCCTACTTTTCCATAAACTTATAAAGGGTCACTGTCGCTCCTATTCTGATTGGGTTGGTTTCTGCCCATCAATGAGAAGAGCTTAAAGAATTTGAATTACTGTTATTTCCCGCAATTCTCTATATCGCAATTCCTGATGTAGCGCCGGTCTTGGCGACAAACGCATTGTTAGGGATTTGATTGTTTTATGTTTATAGAAGGTTTCAGCTCTTTAACAGAGAATATTTTACACCTAATAAAAACGATTTTTTTAATCACACTCCATGCCGCACAGTGCTGAGAGCCGAGATTTCATTGCCCCGATCTCTCCATTGACTACAATGGGACAAAGTAGCTCGCGCTCTGATTGGCCGAGATAGCCAAGCCCCCGCTAGCTCAACCAATCAGCTCTTTTCTGCCTTTTTACTGTATTTTGAACTGTCCCACCTTTGAATTTGATTGGTCCATACTTCTCCATAGGTTATAATTAGAGATGGGCGAATTGATTCTAACGAAGTGGAATTCGTTTCGAATTTCAGGAAAACTTCGGTCGGAAAAGTCGAACTTTGGGACTTGGTGAACGAAGTGCTTTGATTTATAAAATGGCTGCGAGCACATGGGGGCTACATGGGCAAAGCACTCTGGGAGGAAGAACGCGCATAGCCTGCATGACATGTGCAGAGGTGAAGCCCAAACAGAGACCGGGGGGATTTCTGTGACGTCACCGCACTATATAAGTCCGGGCGCACCCGGGAGCTCACACTCCTCTCACTGTGTTTATAGAAGGTGCTGCCGCGGGTGTAGCTCTTACTGAAGAATTGATTTTTATATAGCGATTTCTGTGGGGTGTCTCAGCTTGTCTCAGAGACTGTTCTCTTAATGTTCTATTTCTAATTTTTTGTGGTATTGGATCTGAAATCCAGTGTGCGTCCACTGCAGCTGCATATACATTCAATATCCAAGTGGGATCTAAGCCAGTTCCTGTTGCATTCATTTAAAGAAACAGCGTTTTTACAATACAAATACCACTTAATTTTTGGCTGCTCAATTCTATTGCGCAATTTACATCCAGGGGTTAATTAAGCGTTGTTTTGCTGGTGTGCTGACTCCAAGAAACCGTCTTTTTCAACGCCAAAATATATACATTTTTCCTGTAGCCTAATTCACAAGCAAAGGTTAATTACAACTGTATCTCTTGTTGTGTGGCGTAGAAAACACGCAATTGTAACACGCTACAAAGCTACTATTTTGTGCGGCTCAATTCTTTGGCGCAATTTACATCCAGGGGTTAATTAAGCGTTGTTTTGCTGGTGTGCTGACCCCAAGAAACCGTCTTTTTCAACGCCAAAATATATAAATTTTTCCTGTAGCCTAATTCACAAGCAAAGGTTAATTACAACTATATCTCTTGTTGTGTGGCGTAGAAAACACGCAATTGTAACACGCTACAAAGCTACTATTCTGTGCGGCTCAATTCTATTGCGCAATTTACATCCAGGGGTTAATTAAGCGTTGTTTTGCTGGTGTGCTGACAAAAATAAACCGTCTTTTTCAACGCCAAAATATATAAATTTTTCCTGTAGCCTAATTCACAAGCAAAGGTTAATTACAACTGTATCTCTTATTGTGTGGCGTAGAAAACACGCAATTGTAACATGCTACAAAGCTACTATTTTGTGCGGCTCAATTCTATTGCGTAATTTACATCCAGGGGTTAATTAAGCATTGTTTTGCTGGTGTACTGACAAAAATAAACCATCTTTTTCAACGCCAAAATATATAAATTTTTCCTGTAGCCTAATTCACAAGCAAAGGTTAATTACAACTGTATCTCTTGTTGTGTGGCGTAGAAAACACGCAATTGTAACACGCTACAAAGCTACTATTTTGTGCGGCTCAATTCTTTGGCGCAATTTACATCCAGGGGTTAATTAAGCGTTGTTTTGCTGGTGTGCTGACAAAAATAAACCGTCTTTTTCAACGCCAAAATATATACATTTTTCCTGTAGCCTAATTCATGTCCGAAGGTTAATTAAGCCTGTTTGTGCTTTTACATTTAGTAAAACACACAGGGCGACATGTATGAACGGGCTTTACGCCTGTTTTCTGGCGTACACTGCGCCTCCCAGCCCGAATCCCGCTGTCGGACACGGGGATTCAGTGTTAGGCGCAGTGTTCGCCACTTTCAGCTGCGCCTCGCATGAAGGGGCGGGCAGTGGGCGCGGTGTGGGCGCGGGGTAGGCGTTCCAGGGCGGGACGCGGCGTGCTCGAAAACTCCGAGGCATGTACGATGGAGAGTCGGCAAAGCGAGGCGCAGTGCAGCGCTCGGCAGCTCCGACAGGCAGACCAGGTTTTTTTTGGTCTAAATCCTCCGGCCGAGGCGAAGTGAAGCAGGATCGGAACATGCGAGGAACCAGATCGAAGATCACGACAGAAATCTCGGCGCTCCGCTCCGTGCAGCAGGAGTATGACTCCGAAAAAATCGCCTTTATAAAGGCGGAAAACAGTGTCAGAAAAGAGCTGAACGTAAAAAAAATAAACATGATAAAAAAAAAACACTTTCTAAAACTCTAGAACGGCGCAATATCAAGAATTATGATATTGGAAATTGCCGGGAAATACAGTAATTCAAATTCTGAAACCTATTCTCATTGGTCGGCACAAACCAGCCAGTCAGAATAGGAGCGACAGTGAACCATTAAAACCTATGGGGAAGGATTGACCAATCAGAATCCACGGCGGGATAATTCAAAATACAGTAAAAAGAAAGAAAAGAGCTGATTGGCTGAGCTAGCGGGGGCTTGGCTAGCTCGGCCAATCAGAATAGGAGCGACAGAGACCCATACTAGTCTATGGAGAAGTTTAGACCAATCAGAATCCACGGCGGGATAATTCAAAATACAGTACAAAGACAGAAAAGAGCTGATTGGCTGAACTAGCGGGTGCTTGTCTATCCCAGCCAATCAGAGCGCGAGCTACTTCTCCCATTATAGTCTATGGAGAAATCGGCGCACTGAAATCTCGGCACTCAGCGCTGTGCTGCATGAAGTATTAATCAAAAAATGATTTTTATTAAGTGTCAAACATTATCAGATAAAGAGCCGAACCCTTCTTTACAAATAAAGCAGTTAAAAACCCGAACAACGCGTTTGTCGCCGAGACCGGCGCTACATAGGGAATTGCAATAGAGAGAATCGCCGGGAAATACAGTAATTCAAATTGTTTAAGCTATTCTCATTGGTTCGGCATAAACCAGCCAATCAGAATAGGAGCGACAATGTCCCATTATATCCTATGGAGAAAAATTGAGCAATCATATTCAAAGGCGGGACAGTTCAAAATACAGTAAAAATGCAGAAACGAGCTGATTGGTTGAAGCGGCGGGGGCTCGTCCAGCTTAACCAATCAGAGCGCGAGCTACTTTCTCATAGAGTTCTATGGGGAAAAGAAATTCTGAGCGCGCTCTGTGATTGGCTAAGTTAAAAGAGGCGCCGTTATTTGGACCAATGGAGAGCGAGCGACGCTCCTATGGGTTTTCTAATGCAATCTGAAATAAAACTGTACATGGCCGAAATCAAATTATAACACTACAGAAGTTGTCCCGATGTGTATATAAAACGAATGATAATATGGAGGTAACGTCGCTCGCTCTCCCATTGGTCCAAATAACGGCGCCTCTTTTAACTTAGCCAATCACAGAGCGCGCTCTGAATTTCTTTTCCCCATAGAACTCTATGAGAAAGTAGCTCGCGCTCTGATTGGCTAAGCTGGACGAGCCCCCGCCGCTTCAAACCCAAATCGCTTGTATCTGCATTTTTACTTGTATTTTGAACTGTCGCTTTGAATATGGATGGTCAATTTTTCTCATAGGATATAATGGGACATTGTCGCTCTTTTCTGATGGTTTCAATTCTCTCCCATAGGTTGATAATGGGACATTGTCGATCCTATTTCTGATTGGTCAATTCTCTCCATAGGTTTAGAATGTTGAGACATTGTCGCTCTATTCTGATTGGTAGTTATTGCCGTCCAATGAGAATAGCTTAAACAATTTGAATTACTGTATTCCCGGCGATTTTCTTCTATTGCCTATTCCCTATGTAGCCGCCGGTCTCGGCGACAAAAAGCGGTGTAGTTTGTTCGGTTTTTTAACCTGCTTTATTTGTAAGAAGGGTTCTGCTATTTATCTGATAATGTTTGACACTTAATAAAAATCATTTTTTTATTAAAACTTCATGTCCGCTCACGGCGCTGAGCGCCGAGATTTCAGAGGCCCATTTCTCTCCTTGATATAATGGGAGAAGTAGATCGCCGCTCTGATTGGCTGGGATAGACAAGCCACGCGTAGCTCAACCAATCAGCTCTTTTCTGTCTTTTTACTGTATTTTTTGAACTGTTCCCGCCTTGGATTTTGATTGGTCCAAACTTCTCCATAGGATATAATGGGACTTTGTTCGCTCCTATTCTGATGGTCAAATATTTCTCCATAGGCTGAATGGGTCTTCTGGGCTCCTATCTGATTGGCTGAGCTAGCCAAGTCCCCGGTAGCTTAACCAATCAGCTCTTTTCAGCATTTTTACTGTATATTTGAAACTATTCCCGCGTGGATTCTGATTGATCTAAACTTCCCCATAGGTTTTAATGGTTCACTGTCGCTCATATTCTGACTGGCGGTTTATGCCGGACCAATCAGAATAGCTTTCTGATTTTGAAATTACTGTAATTTCCCGGCAATTTCCAAATCCATCAATTCTTGATTAGGATATTGGAAAGTGATTTTGTTTTATGTATTTTTTTATTTTTTAGGTTTCAGCTCTTTTCATGAGATGGTGACCGCCTTTATAAGGCGATTTGTTGATTCATACTCCGCACCGACATCTGGAATGATTTCTCGCTGTTCAGCCTGTCTCGCATCGGAACAGTTTTTCGGCGCAGCCCGCACGGCGCCTAAAGTCGTTGCACTTGCGCCCATGTCCCCGCAATGTGCCCCCACACACACTGGCGAGGCCGCGGGCAGACTTTTCCTCCGCATGTAGGAGTGCATACTCCGGAGCCGAATCCAGGCGCCGCCCCGCATGCGCCTCGGACCCCGCCCCTGCGCCTAAAAACACAGGCGAGGCTCGGACGGAAGGACTTTAATTGTATGTTTGAGCGCGCCCGGGCCCCGACATAAATCAGGCGCAGATTCCGCCGTAAAATTTAGCGGAAAAAAAAGAGTGCGCCTGAACCGTCGGGATTGCTATACATGTGGCCCACAGTGCTTTTAAACGACACATACAAGCAGGGGCGTCGCTAGGCTGTTTTATTCGGGGCTCGGGCCCCGAATAAAACCCCCCTGTGCCCCGAGTCTCCGGGCTCAGGCCTTTGCGCTGGGCCTGGCAGCACCGACTGGCTCTTCAGGTGAATGTCGCGATCCGTGACGCACACAAGCTGAGGGCTTCTGCGGGGCAGAGAGCGAGCGCTCCCTGCCCGCAGACAGTGTCTGGACCCGCAGGTCCTACACCGGCGTGGGCTGCGGGTCTCACAGCGCTGATGGACCCACTGCGGCCCGTGCGCCTCAGCTGGCAGAGTAGCGATGTCATCACGTCATCGCGACGCTGCCTGTCCTCGGGCGGCACAGCGGGCGTCTTAGGCCGTGGCCCGAGGAGCTGCCGGCGGAGCGCGGACTGAAGAGGGACAGAGCGCGCTCGCCGGGGGATTAAGGGTGAGTATTACTGTTGTTATTTTTACAGCGTTTACCTGCCTCAGATGCCCATATATACTGCTTGTGCTCCTATAATGACGTGCCTGTGGCCCCCCTATCCCTGCCTTTGCCTATAATGCATGCCTGTCGGCCACCATTTGCTGCCTGTGGCCCCTATATCCTGTCTGTGGCCCCCTATATTACTGCCTGTGTCCCTATGATGCCTGCCTTGTGGCACTCATAGTGCCTGTGCCATTTTATTACTGCCTGTGGCCCCCATATCACTGAATGTGACCCCATATACTGCTGTGCCCCCAATTTACTGCCTGTGCCCTCCCATATCCCTGCCTGTGGCACCCATATCCCTGCCTGTGGCCCCCATATGATGCCTGTGCCCTATATACCTGCCTGTGCCCCTATATACCTGCCTGTGGCCCCCATATACTGCCTCATGCCCCATATACTGATCAGTGCCTTATATACTTGCTTGTGGCCACATATACTGCCTCAGTGCCCCATTTACTTGCCTCAATGACCTATTACCACGCCTGTGGGCCCCATATACTGCCTGTGCCCTATATACTGCCTTTGGCCCCATTGTCTGCCTGTGCCCCATATATGCCTGTGGGGCCCCATGTACTGCCTCAATGACCCTTATTATACCTGCCTGAGGCGCCATATACTTCCTGTGCCCCCCTTACTATATACCTTGCCTTGCCCCCTATTTGCCTGTGGCCCTATTATACTGCCTTCAGTGCCCCTATATACTGCCTCAGTGCTCTTATATTCTGCCCTCAGTGCTCCTATATACTGCCTCAGTGCCCCGCCATATACTGCCTGTGGCCACCATATACCTGCCTGTGGCCATATTTACCTGCCTGTGGCCCCATATTACTGCTTCAGTGCCCCCTATATACCTAATGAGGGGGGACTGCTATACTAAAATTAAGAGGTTGCTGGAAAATGTGAGGATTCTAAAGATATTTGTCGTCCAAATCCTCAGGGACGGAGTATTGGCCGCGGAGAATCAGCATGAAGGTGTGAACCGGATGGAGAAGAAAAGGGAAAGTGAACTACGCTGATCAGAAAAGACGTTCTCGGTGAGTTACTAAAATGTAACAGCAGGGGTAATCACTTATATTGTTGCAGAGTTACATTAAAACTAGTATCTACCACTATAGGCCCTGTTATGCCGGTGGTATATGGTAATCAGAGCCTGTGTACAGTGGTAGTCACATGTGGGGGTAGTCGCGTGTTCGGTCAGGGGGGGGTCTGGCAGGGATTATTTGAGTCTTAAGTAGTAATAGTTTTGGGGTCTTTTTTCCCTTGGTTTTGTAGGGAGTGTTTTTAGTCACAATCACTTGATCTGGTAGATTTGCCATGTATCGGTGGATTTTTTGGTGACTGTTTAGGGTATTGTCATATGAAGGTGATGAAGTTCTGAAAAGTAAATTTGTCAATTGGGATTTTCTTACTGTACAGTGATGCTGAGGAGATTGGACAGGGATCTGTGTGGGATGTGCAGAAAATTAGTGAACAGAACAGAAGGTTTTTTCTCTGTAAAACAATCATCGCTGAGTCACAATGAGGCGGGTAAAAACACAAAGGGGCACGAGCCCGGAGTTTTAGGACCATAGCACGCCCCCTGCATAACAAGTAAATTTTTCCCTGGCCATTTGTGGAGCGCAATTTATATCAAGGGTTACCCAAGCTTGTTTATGGGTTCATTTGGAGTCAAAAAACAGGGTGTATATTTATCTATACAGATATCATTCATCAAACAGTGTCTTCACATTTAGATAAAACAGTATGTCAGAAGAGAGGTGCAGGTCTCTGCACCTGCGAGGTGGCAGTGGCAAAACATTTCCTGGAACAGGCCCAGGGTCGCAGCACAGCAAGGGGACGTCGCAGCAGGGGTCATCTCGGTGAGGCCACAACTGCGCTGTTCATCTAGCGGCCGTGTGTTGTTCTCAGCAACCAAGGGTTCTTTGATTGGTTGACTAGGTCATCCTCCTTCCTACCAGATTACCATCTGACACCCCAGACCAGAGTCGGTGGGAACCTCAGACACAACCATAGTTGGGCATGGCCGGGAGCGGGTCCAGCGGCCCTACCTTGTTCCTCAGCCCGTTCTGTTCCCATCCGGTTCCTCATGCCAGAGAAGTCTACTATGTGGTCTGGGTCAGCGCCACTATATAGCGAGGATGAACAATTTGAGGAGGGCAGGTCAGCAGCTACTTGGCAGCGAAGAAATGGGGCCAATATCGCCTGCTCTTGCAGTATGTGGGCAAAGTATAGATTTGTGGAGAGTGGCATGGCGAGGTTCTGTTGTGAGAGGTCACTCGGATACCAAGACCGGTGATGAGGCAGCAGTGACGATGGAAACACAAATAGATGATGAAGTTAGCCGACCGCACTTTGGGAGCCAGGTGAGGAAAGGGCTTCATCATCGTCAGGCGCAGAGGGCGTCAGCTTGCGCGTCAGGCAGCAAGCGACAGCCAGCAAGTGGGTCGTGTGGCCCGTGAAGTCCAGCAGGATAAGCAGCAGTTTGTGAGGTCGGGAGCAAGCGGCAGGGGTTAAAAAACCCGCTTCGCAGGTCCAAGAAAGTAACGGCAAAGGGGTCAGCGAGGCAGCGGCGGGCAGTAGTCACCCAGTGGGAGCGTTGGCGGTAAAATCCGTACTCGGCGGTTTGTGGCGTTCTTTGCTAAGTACACGGAGGAACACGATATATGGGTATATGTAGAATCTTGATGGGCAGAATGTTGAAGCGTGGCCAGGAGCTAAGTTGGCACCACGGCCCTGCGGTCAACCATGCAGAGTAACCATCGGAGGCCTGGGAGAAACGTGGCTCAGATGTGGTGGTCCATCTTGCCGCCGCCAGCAACAGCAGCAGCAGCAGCGCCCAGTGGCACACATGCCATTGCTAGCAGTCAAGGCTCCACCACCTCTGCAGAAGGGAGCTGTTTCTCTTTGACATCATTCACACGGTCCAGATGCTCCTGCTCCTCGTACTTCATGGCGTCAGCAGTCGTTTCAGCGAGGACGATTGCCAAAGAGGACAACAGTATGCGCCCCACCATCCTAAGGTGCAGCAGTGACCTTGCTCCTGTCCAAGTTGTTGGTATTGCAGTCCCTCCCTTTCCAAAATGGTGGACTCTGCACCATTCAGAAGAAACTAATGGGCTTGTGCCGAAGCCGAGATGGAGGAGTTTCCAAGCCGTAATTTCTTTTCCAAATAGGCAAGTACCAGCCACTTCATTAAAAATGTTAGAACAGAAGGTGGGTCTAGTTTCCTGAGCTTATTCGGTTTGCTCCAAGGTGCACCGGGCAGCGCGGACTATCTGGAGCTGTAACTACGGTCAGTGCAGTACATGTCCTTTACAGGGGCCCCCTGGGTGAATGTGCTTCCAGCCCAGGCACACCAACAACTTGGAAGGAGGACGCCACATTCTCTCTCCACATTGTCAAACTGCCTGCACCTGACGCACAATGTCCGCCTCCTCCTCCTCCCACCACCACCACCCATCTCAGCCTCACTGTACTGCGCCAACATACCTCATGTGTAGGGCACAGCGGTGTCACGCGTTCTACACCTGTGCTGCTCGGCGAACGAGAGTTCACACAGGGGAGGAAACTAGAGCTCCGCGTCATGCAGCAGAAATCGATGTGTGGCTTCTCGCGCAACTGCAAATCGGAACCATGGTGACGGAAAATGGGGAGGAACATGGTGTCCGCGCTGCACCGAGAGGGGCATGGTCCATGGCCCTGCATGGCGCACGTGTTCAATATGGTTGTGATGAAAAGGCTTCCTGAAAGTCTTCCACGATCTTCAGAACCTTCTGAAAAATGGCCAGGAACTGTGCATGCACTTTATCATTCGTATACAAATCCAGGAACACCCTCCTCGAGTTTTGCAGCGGCAGAACGGTCCCCCCAACACACTCTGATATGCGATGTTCCACCCGCTGGAATTCCAGCCTGCACAAGTTGGACCGACTGTATGAAAAGAGAAAGGCCATGTAAACGATTTTTTGATGATCCAGGCAGACAGAAGTACTCCCCTGTGTAACTTTGATGTTCAGCCAGTGGCATCTATGCGTGACACCTGCCGTTTGTTGAGGCCATTCGAGGGAGGCGACGTTATTTGTCAGTCGCCAGGACTACGGGATGAATAACGTCTTCCACTGCCTTCATGTTCCTGGAACAGATGCTGAAAAAAATCGTCTGGGCAGGGACTGGAGACGTGGCGGAATACATCTCGCGGCCACATGGAGTCGGTGGGGACTGAATGGAGGAGGAGGAGGACATTGGAAGCAGAAAAGTATTGGTTGGTGTGAGGTTTGTGAAATTAGGTGGATTTTTACCCAGGTGAACAAGGAGGAGGAGCGGAGCAGCTGGAGGAGGTGGATGGAATGAGGAAAGAGATGGCAGCAGACCCCCAAGCACCGTGGCAGTATACAGTGGAAAATGGAGGCAGGTGAGCCCTCGGAGCGTAACTTGTGCAGATGGGCCCGCAGCATGCTTATTTGCCAGGCTAGTGCGCCGAATAGTCAGCATCCGGCAGAGGATGACTTTCTGGCTCTCCACCCTATTGGGACCCTCGCTACCGGTCCGAAAATGGGAGCCTTTTTCCCAGCTATTGAGAGGAGGACAAAACTCAAGATATCTAGGGAAATCTCCATAGTCAGTTGGCCGTTGCCTATGTGTGGCTCGTCCTTCCTCTTGACAGGTCTGACCGGGGAGGGGGTGGGGGGGTTCCTCAGCGCTTCGTACGACTGCGCGGCTGCTGGGGGATGGTGGGGGGTAGGGCCAGTTACCAGTCCATCAGCAGCACCTAAGTCTGATGGTCACTGATGAACAGCTTCCTTCACCGCCTAGGTTTAGTGAGGAGGGTAGTCGGCCGAGCAGCAGACAAATGGGGGGGGGACCCTTTTTTTGGAGCAGTCCCTGAACCAACAGGTCGGTGGCCTACTTGGACAGCACTCTGCACCCCAGTTAGAAGATCCGCTGGACTACTGGGCAGCCAATACTGGATGTGTGGGGCCGCCCGCAAACTTGCAGAGGTTTGCAGTGGAGAAGCTAATCCTGCCGGCCAGTAGAGTGGCCATCTAGAGCGCCGTGTGTTCAGGTGCGGCAGGTGGGGGGGGGCCATCGTTACACCAAGGTTTTTAACCCGCTTGTCCACGGGGAAATGTGAACGTGGACTGACCTTTGTCAAGATGAATCAGGCTTGGAAGGACAGATTTCCACACACCAATGCTTAGGAGTCAGTCTGGTTCAACTACCTGCCTCAGCCATATCTGATTGCGCCACCCCGGCCTGATGCCAACATTGCTGACAGTTTCTCCATCTTGACCTACACCATCTTTACCAGGGACTGGTATTGCCAACCACCTAAAACATTCTGTCATTGTGCCACTCTATGGACCTTATGTGCTGCTGCTGTTGCTGCTGTGGTCACCTCCACACTTTGTCATTGTGTGTGGCATCTTCTGACCTTCATGCTGTTGTTCCTGCTGCCGATCACCTCAAATCTTTCTGTCATTGTGCCACTCTGGGCTACTCCTTTTTTGCCACTCAAGATGTCTTTGTTGCCACTGTTGACCTCAAGCTGCTGCTGTGGCGGTTGCCTTGTCCTCCACACCTGTGTATTGTGCCACTGTCTGACCTCATGTGCTGCTGTGGCTGCTGCCGTTTGTCCTCCACACTGTGTCATTGTGCCAACCTACCTGAACCTCATGCTGCTGCCACCCTGTGACTCCACTTTTCACGTCTTGTGCACTCTGGTTGCTAAATACTGTTTTGCCACCCTCCAGATATGTCCATTGTGCCACTGCCTGACCTCATTGCTGCTGCCGCCATGACACTCCGCTCTCAGTCATTGTTGCCACACTTGTGGCTTTCCTCCTGTTTGCCAACACTCCAGAATATACATTGTGCCACTGCCTGAACCTCATGGACTGCTGGCCACCGTGACCTCGCTCTCAGTCATTGTGCCACTCTGTGGCTTCCTCCTGTTTTTCCACCTACAGACTGTCATTGGTGCCACTGCCTGACTCATGCTGCTGTGTTGTGCCCTCTACACTGTGTGGTTGTGCCACTCTGTGGCCTTATACTGTTTTGCCACCTCCAGAATGTCATTGTGCCACTGCCTGACCTCATGCTGCTGCGGTGACCCCTCTCAGGTATTGTGCCCTCTGTGGCTTTTTTTTTTGGGCCACCTCCAGAATGTCATTGTGCCCACTGCCTGACCCATTCTGCTGCGGTGACCCCCCAGTGATTGTGCCCTCTGTGGCTTACCTGTTTTGCCCCCTCCAGAATGTCATTGTGCCACTGCCTGCCCTCTTTCTGCTGCTGTTGTGACCCCCACACTGTGTTGATTGTGGCCACTCTGTGGCCAAAATACTGTTTTCCCAAACCCCCAGAATGTCATTGTGCCACTGCCTGACCTCTTTGCTGCTGCGGTTGTCCCTCTCACGGTATTGTGCCATTCTGTGGCCCTTTCCTTTTTTGGCCACCTCCAGAATGTCATTGTCCCACTGCCTGACCTCATGCTGCTGGGCTGCCCCCGTCACCTCCACACTCTGTCATAATGTTGCCACCTGAGCTCCAGCTGCTTTTTTTCCCAGCTTTCGCTGGCATGACTTTATCAGGCTACATTCCCGCTTCAGTTTTTTGGTAGTTTTGCCCTTTAAGGGGCCAAAGGGAATTTTTAGTGAAGCGATTCTAAAAGCGGCGGGCAGTATCCTGGGATTTTAAACTAAAACAAAACATTTTTTATGAAGCCAAAACCCAAAACCCCCCCTTTGCATTTTTTAAACCTTGGCAAACGGTTCCCTACAGCCCTGCGGCCCCTTGGAAACCCTGGAAATAGATGCTTTTTAACCAAATTCGTGCCGATAAAATTTCCGGAAAAAACGATTTTTGGTGGGGAAAATTGTCAAATGTCCCCCCAAATTTCTAATTTTTTGAAAAATTTCGCCACCCTCTTTTTTAAAAATGGTTCCCGGTCGCTCCTTTTTGTTTGGGCCCGGGTTTTGGGGCCCGCCAATGAGAAAGAGTTTTAAACAATTTAAATTTAAACGTTTTTTTCCCAAGGCAATTTTAAAACCCCAATTCCTTATTGTAGCGCCGGGTTCGGGGGACAAAGCGTTGTTAGGGATTTGAGTGATTTATGTTTTTGGAAGGGTTTCGTTTTTTTTAAAATTTAATTTTGACCCCAAATTTTAAAAATTATTTTTTTAACTTTCCATCCCGCCCGGGGTGAAAAACCCGGGAGATTTTCATTGCCCCAAATTCCCCATGGGACTAAATTTAGGGAAAAAATTTAGCCCTATTTGTTTTTTTTCCGGGATAGCCAACCCCCCGCTATTAAACCCAACCCGCTCTTTTTCTCCCCTTTTTAAACTGAATTTTTAAAAGTCCCCCCATTTGATTGGCAATATTTTCTCCATTTTTTTTTAAGGGGTTCCCGTCGCCCCTTTTCTGTTTGGGCCCAGGTTTTGCCAAACCCCCCGGTTAGTCATCCAATCAGCTTTTTTCTGCTTTTTTTTACTGTATTTTAAAGCTTTTTCCCCCCTTTGATTTTGATTGGTCAATAGTTCTCTATAGGTTTTAATGGCTCATTGTCGCTCCTATTCTGATTGGCTGGTTTCTGCTGACCAATGAGAAGCGCTTTCAGAATTTGAATTACTGTATTTCACGGCAATTTCCAAGATCCTAATTCCTGATGTTGTGCCGTTCTAGATCTTGGGAAAGTTATTTATTTATTTTTTTTTTTTTTAGAAGGTTTGAGCTCTTTTTCTGATAATGTTTTATGCCTTTATAAAGGCAATTTTTTTTTATTCATACTCCATGCCGCACGGCGCTGAGCGCCGAGATTTCTGTTGCGATCTTCTATATGTTTCCTCTCATGTTACGTTCTCGCTTCACTTCGCCTCCGCCGGAGCATTTAGACCAGAATCAACCAGGTCTGCCTGTCGGAGCTGGCGAGCGCTGCAATGCGCCGCACTTTGCCGTCCCGTGATCCTACATGCCTCGGAGTTTTCGAGCGCGCCGCGTCCCGCCCCGGAACGCCTACACCGCACCCTTTGCACGCTCCTTCATGTGAGGCACAGCCGAAAGTGGCGAACGCTGCGCCTAACATCGCATCCCTGCGTCCGACAGCGGATTCGGGCCGGTGAGGCGCAGGTTACACCAGAAATCGGACATAAATCCCGTTCATACATGTCGTCCTAAGAACCTCAAATTTTTTCATATATTTCATATTAGCAGAAATGCTCTTCTAAAAATTCTTATGTCCTCTTTGACTGTTTTTTAGTGTTTCTAGAGTGCTACTGATATTGTATTGTGTAAGTACAGTATATCCATCACAAGTGAAAGATTCTTTATGCTCAGATGACCAATGTGAAATTTGAAATACGCAATCATTATCCTGCCACATTCTAAATTCATTCAGTTTAGCCCCTTAAACATCAAGGTCAATTGCGACGTGTCAATTTAAGCTGTTAGACTAATATGGCTCAGCTAATTAGTCACTCCCACACAATGTCAATAACCTGTCATGTCAGCCAGGGGCCTAATGAATGTCTCAGGCATGCAATCTGGTCCTGCTTTTGTTATGCTGATTGGCATAGTAAACTGCAATACAGAACTATTGCGGGTGTTTCATTGATCCTTAAGAGAAATTGCATGTTTAAGGCCAAAATAAAAGCTTTAAAAAATAAAAAAAATTTTCATAAATGTAAAAAGATGACAGAAAACAAAAAAAAAAATCCCTTCCCTTCCCCCTTTTAAACCAAAATTGATTTAGTATAAAAAAAAAATAAATGAAAAAAACTTAAACATAAATAGTATCAAAAGGGTTCATAACCCCCCTTTATTCATGTACCCCTTTTATGTGAATTTTCTATGAAAAAAAAATTTCCTTACAAAAAAAAAAAAGAAGTGATCAGAAAATTTTAAAGCAACCCCCCCCAAAAATATCAAAAAAGGGGAATTTACCCACAAAAAACAAGCCCCTAAACACACCCCTGACAGCAGAAAAAACAACTATTTTTTGGCAATTTTTTTTAAAAGTTTTTTTTACTGTGCCAAAACATACATTTTAAAAAACATAAAAAATAAAATAGACTTGATATTGCAAACAAATGTATTTGCCCGACGAATTTAAAATTAAAATGCCGTCATAAAAGCAAAACTGAATACTGAAAAGTTTTTCTCAAAAAAAAAAAAACCAAAAAGTATGGAATTTCAAGAATCCTTTTCGATAAAAAAACCCCGAAAAAAAAAAAAAAAAATTATTTGGAGCATTTTCCAAGGCTCAGAAAAAGCGGTGTTCTGAGGGGGTTTTGGTGAGTGCAACCCCCGTTGGAACAGTTTGGAAAAAGCCAAAATTTGTAAGGGGCCGTTTCACGGCAAAAGGACAAATACCCGGGCGGTTTTATCCGGGGATTTTTTGTCTGGGTTTTGGTTTTTACGTCCCCCAAAGACCCAGGGGAAGGTTTTTCCCCTGCGATTTAGTGGAGGAAAAAGCCTTTTTCCCCCTTTCCCCTTGAATGCCCCATAATTTTGTCCGAAAAAACCCATGGAAAAATGGGGCGGTTTGAATCTTTTTGGGCGGCCAGGTTTTGGGTTTGGGGAAAAAACGTTTTTCAGTGCGGGCTGCTGCAAGGGTATTCCATTTGGGGCCCCGTAGGGGTTTTTTTTGTGGCCGGTTTTTTCAACGGGTTTTCAAAACCAAAAAAAAATCTAAAAAAATGGCGCACCCCTCATGCCCTAAAATTTTTTTTTTGGGGGTTTTTTTTTGTGTTTTTAATGTGTCTTTTTTTTGCAGGAAGGGGACAGCAATTTTGGGGTATAAATTTTCTACACAAAAAACGCCCGGCCCCAAAACCCCGATTTTACCAAAGTTTTTTTTTCTGGGAATTTTTGGGGCAGCAATTTTAAGCATTAATTGCCCGTGCCTTTTTTGACAAAAAAACACATCAAAAACCACTTTTGTGAAAACACCCCAAGTGTCCATTTTTACTTTTTAAGGGCTAATGACTTTGTGAAAAAATGAAAAATTGGGGGAAGAAAAATATATAAAATTTGGTTGTGCCATGGGGCATTTTTTGGGGGCCCTTTTTAAAGGGAAAGTCCAAAGTTTTTTTTTAAAGGGTGGGTTCACCCAAATTTTAGCTTTATGTGGTTTCCCGAAGGGATTTTTAAAAAAGCATACAGTTTTAAAAACCCCAATTTTGATTTTAATAATTAATTAAAAATTTGGGAAAAACCCAGGGGAAATATTTATAAAATTGTTACATTTTTTCAACATCATAGATCACATAAGTTGACACATTGCTGCAATATTTTGTATGGGGCCTAAATAGTTTTCTGCATATTACAACCTGGAATGATAATGACCCAAAAACTCTATACCACCACTTTTTTGTCCACTTGGGA